>JBCJKH010015514.1:0-10293 GCA_039877255.1 Loriculus beryllinus
CTGCAATAATAATAGCAAAGGTTGCAATGCCATTGCACTGACATGTTAATATCTATCCTGAAAAATACAACACTAACATATGTATGATGCTATGATGGGCTAAAATAAATTTAAAGGAGTGGATACTCTATTAAGGATTTTTCCATAACTTTTTATTCGTTCAATGTCAGATGTTAAGTTTGTAGATCATTGTAGACATAACTTATTTTGCTTTATTTTTGCATCTCATGTTGAATGTGTATTTTAAAAACAAGGAAAAAAGGTTCAATTTATAGCACTATGGAAGGATTATTTAAATATGAATGAGTGAAAGGATGTTAAATCTCAGCTGTTCAAATTTCATTATTTGATCTGCAGAGAATCTATTGCATGTTGAAAAATGATAGCAACAAAAGTGTTGGATTTGTAATATAACTCATGGTACAAACAGTACGGTTTGTCATGTTTGAATGTCACCATACCTTTAAATATTGGCAAAAGGCCTCAATAGATAAACTAAAATGCCACTGAAAAGTGATTTTTTTTTTTTTTTTCCCCACTGGTTTTTCCATAGTCTGTAGAAATTCTACCAGTCAAATCTAATTGACTTTTGCAAATAAAACTTTGTATTCCTGAAAGAGTATCTTTCAGACTTGCTCTACAGCATTTGAAAGACAAGTTGACATCTTTTAACAAATGAATGGAATAGCCTTTCATATAGATAATGTTAAAATTTTAAAGTACTTGTTGAAAAAAGTAATTATGTGATCAGATTGCTTCATCTATGAAATGGATTAGGGGAGTTAGAACATTTAACAAGGACACTTGTTAAATGTTCCCAGCTGTGCAGGGCAAGAAAAGAAGATTCAGATGCTTCTGTAGTGGTACTTGGACAATCTTTCATCATGAAATTATTCTGGTCAACTGATGGAATATATACTGTGGCACATGCTACTGGTATACACATCTGTGCAGGCAATTTCTTTTATACATTATACCATTTTGCTGGTTTTCATCTTTTAATTGCACATACCAAATGCACATCTTGGATTTGAATACTCTCATCAACACAGCAACAGCCACAGACTTAGTTATAAATACATGATCCTGAATGTTACTAGCTTAACCCAAGAAGATTTAGGTAAGAGCAACATTACAAAAGCTGGCTATAATGTGCATTTCAGCACCCATCTACTGTGTTAACTTTAGGAATGGAAGGAAATAACCAGTGTGGAAAACCCGTCACTATCATCATCACATCTGATTTCCTTGCCAGTTTGAGTGGCAGTCATTAGAAGCTGGCTCCAAGCTGACATCCCATAGTAGCCAGCTGAGACATCACCTACCATGTTTCAGATACTATACAAATGTTGTTTACACCAGAGAACTTCGTAGGACTTGTTTAATACTGGTACTGCTGGAGTTCAATGACAAAACTTTGTCAGCTGGTGTGACATTTTAATGAAGATAAAGAGGACTTTAAAAGCTTGTACTACAAAGGAACATCCTATTTGGGGAAAATAATGAATGGATACCTTGCTTGGCTAGGAAACAGAGAAAAGATGAATCACTTCTCACTGTTGCAGGATGTCACAATGGCATTTTGGCCAAACTCTTTGAAGGATGTCCCGTTAAAACAAAACTTTTATTCTGATGTTCAGAGCAACAGAAAACATCTGGAACAGTGGCAAGAAGTTTGAAACTTGGATTATAAAGAGAGAAAATTTAAATTTGTAATATGGTAGCTAAGTAATAAGTGATGATTATCGGATTTTTTCATCAGATGTAGTCCTCAGAGGTTCTTTGTCAAACTTTGTGGGAATGAAGGAAAAACATAGCAAAAAAAAAAAAAAAAAAAATCAATCATATAGGGATATTTAGTTAATGAAAAGAAAACAAATTATTTTAGTATATTGATATATTTTGTCGTATCATTCAGTTTCACACAATCTGAGCTATATAGGCTCTTCCTTCATGTCATACCACATGTGTAGTGCAACCTCACTCTCAAATGCCGTATTTCTCTCTTTTGATCCCTCTTTGTGAATTTCTGCAAAATAAGTCACCTGGAAAATTTTTCAATGTCATTATCATTAATAGAATCATAGAACCATAGAATAGTTAGGGTTAGAAAGGACCTTAAGATCATCTAGTTCCCTGTCATAAGCAGGGACACCTCACACTAAACCATGCCACCCAAGGCTTCGTCCAACCTGGCCTTGAAGACAGCCAGGGATGGAGCATTCACAACTTTCTTACCGACACTTCTTACCATTTCACTCTGACAGAGACCTGGGTGTTATCTTCACATTGTGCTTTAGCACAGTTCTCATTTGCAATGGCAGCTCACTGGGCTGTCAGGACAAAGACTTACTGTGTTTCACTACTGAGTTCAGGCTCTCCTTACATTATCTTTACTACACCAGTCATTCAGGTTTGAGCCAGCATCCTGGCAAGTGTCTTGAAGGTTAGTGTTTGGTCAAATGGAATAGAGTTCTCTGCATAACATTTTATATGAAACTGTTCGTAGAACATGTAAGTTTTCTTCAGCAGTAATAAATTGCTTATATTCATGCCTCTTGTTTTTTATTAGACCTTACAGTTATTTAGACTTTTTGAAGGAGTAATAAGAAATACCTGATACTAGAAATGAATGAGAAAGATACTAAGCCAGAAAAAAATGATGCCTACAGCATCTGCAATGCTCCCAGTGCCATGTAATTTTTATGTGGAGCATTTTCATGTAAAAATATGCATCATATTGTCACTATACCTGTGTCATCATCTTATTATACAAGGCTCAGAGAAATAAATAATGCAGGAGTCCCATTCACCATGAACGGACCTTGTTCAAGGAAAAACCCCACCCCAAAACCACATAATAAGAAAATGCATAATAGTAGCTACTACAAAAACAGCTTACTGTACAAAGCTTTTACCACACTCAACCCACCTGTACCTACATTACTTTTCAGTGATGCTCTTCAAAACACTGTAATTCCCATGCCAAACTGTATTTATTATAAAGAGACATCATAAACTTATGAATGACATTCCACATTTCATATTTTACCTGCTACATAAGATAAACCCATGTAACTTGCAGTGAACATAGGCTTTCCTCATGATGCTATGATGCTGAAGAATACTTTCAGCCATAATATTAATTATGCCTCTTGTTCTTACTCAGCCTATCACTAGAAAAAATTAGCTATTTTTTTACTAATGATAATTTCTAATGTCTACGTCCAATCCTTTTAGTGGCAGAATGTCTTAAGTTGTGCATGTGTGCATTAACCATAGTGAAGAAAACATCAAGTGCAGTTTCCATTAAACTTGCACTCTGAGAATGGGACTAGCATTCGCCCTTATAATTTTGCTAAACTAAGATTGATATGAGCTTTAAGAGGTCACAGATATGTGTTCATACAGATCTTGATTTTTTTCATGTTTCTTTTTATATTTTTATTCTTCTTATCAGTTTGCATTGTTCCACATTATTCCAGACACATATAAGCACAGCAGAGACTTGTCCAGTCTGTTTCCAGTCTAATCCTGGACTACACTGGATACATTCTCTAATTTTTCTGTACTCAAATAGCAATTACTGCATTAGCTGAAACCATTAAATTTTTTTTAGGAAGAAGGAAATTTTTGAATTGTCCTGTAACACTTATTTTTATTTTCAATACACATAACTCTGAGAGCGACAGTTTGTAGAGTGAAAAGAGCAAAGTGACAGGATCTGCTACTTTCACTTCATTCTGCTCAGTTTTCATGTTTAGTCCTCTGACAATTGCTTTTTTTGGTCCCATCTTTCCAGGCAAATTGACAAGCTCTCTGTTCTCTGTTGGGTTTTATATTTTTTTTTTATTTTTTTTTTAGCTATATAAAGACTACCATTAAATGACTCAAAAGTTGGATTCATGTCACCTAATTTTCTCCAGATTACAGTTTTGTACATGCTAGCCACTTTGCCAGGCTCCCTCACTTGCCAGAGGATGGAAATAGGTGACTTCAGGATATGAATCCTCATATCCTAAAATGGATTTCTGAAGGTACATTTCCCTTTATTACATTGATTTGTGATGAATGGTTTAGACCAGACACTTACTTTTAGCTGTCTGCAGGTGAGTGGGATAAATTCTAATGTGTAAGCTTAAGTGTGGTTGCAGAAAATGCAAGCACTGAAGTATATAAGATCTTAAATAGCATTACTAATATACTCTGTTGATCCAAGTAATGCTACCCTGACCATAGCTAATGACACAATGATGACTTGTCCTCCCACCACCTAAATGAGTTATAGATAAATATGTTAACTTGTATTCTGTGAAACTGCTTCGTAGAAATCACATACCAATTTTAATAACTTCTGAAGACAAAATTTGGGCTGAATCTTATGATTCTGTTTTACACATGCAAACCTTTTGGTCTTACAACACCAATTAAAAAAATCACTAAGCTGTAAATGCCGCTAAATTAATCAGAACATAGAATAAATATTGGCTCATAAAGAGACAGATGCTGCTTTGCCAGATAATGTCCTTCATGAAGAAATGAATTAATGCATGTTTCTTCTTTTGAAAATTATTCTTATGCTCTTTATCTTTCTTGCAGGTGCCATTAATTTTAATTAAGAGAATGTAAGGGCAAAAAGCAAGTTGAAGGCCACAGTGGTAATGCTCTATCACTGTCATCCAAGCCAATGTATAGACCCAGGTGGCTATGCCCATTGGCTATAAGAAATGATCAATATTTTTGGTCAGATATATTTTTTATTTGCAGAAAAAAAAGAATTCAGAATATACTGATAGCTAATGGAATGCAGCTGGTCTAGAGCCAGCCCTTGCAATTTAGCAGGAAGTACCATTCAGAGGCTTGAAGCAGAACAGATTTATCAAAGTCCACACCTAATGGCAGGATAGAATTTGGATTCGTACTCTGTCTCAGTCTGTCCAGTGCTTGTCAAAGATATGCCAAGCAGTTGAGAAGGACTGGGAATCATTAAGTGGTTTTCTGTTCAAAAAGTACAATATATTATACTGTAGTTATTACTGATTTTTAAAATCTTGTCTGGAATTGAACAGCATACTTAAAAAAAGAAGAAAAAAGAAAAGACCAAACACAGCACATTCTGGGCAAGAACTTTTTAGCATAAAACGAGACACTCAGCCAAAAAAAAAGTTTGTAAAGAGATGGATGTATTTTACAGATTAGCTCAGATCATCAGCTGTAAAGCACCCTGAAGTCAGCAGAACTGTATCCATTTGTCCCAGTTTATGCATCTGGTCCAGTCTTCCCTTGGAGAGCACAGGGAGAGCGCAGACACTGTTGTTGAGATCAGCAGCAGTTTCGTACATCTAAGCAGCACACCAGCATAGCCTCCCAGAAAGTTGCATGACCACAATTAGCAGATTGGGTTTGAAAATCACACTGTATCTGTGATAAGTGCCCCTTCACAGGATGCAAGCTGTTCCAACATCTCTTAACTGTTTTGCTTCTTTTTCCTTTGCAGAGGGAGAGCCCTCCACAGTATGTGACTTAGTGGCAAACTGCCGTTGCCAAATGCATGCAGCTATTTAATGCCTCACTGCTGAGATTTGGGATTGCTTGATGTTCATCTCAAATGTAAAATATAGCTGAATCATAATCTCTGAGAGGTTAAAGATTTCAGCAGGGGAAAAAATGGTGTTTTGTCATCCTGTCATCTGAAATTGTTTTATGTTTCACACTACAAAGTAAAAATATAAAAGGAACATCACCTGGGTGATAAACTGCCAGTTTTCAGACAAATATTTTAACTGATTTACACCTGTTTTCCTCTGGGAAATGCTACATTTTATGTGATGCATTTCTTTCTCAACTGATAAATCACAGTGGTGCATGTTCATCTCAGTGCGAACTGACCCAGATTGTAGAAGACCAAGTTTTTACATTACTTTGTGGCCAAACAACTAAAAATATTAAATTGCTTAGAATCTAGTTCCAAAACTTTCACAAGATTCAGCAGGAGGCAGGGTAATATCCTTAATTACATATTTTTTAAAAAATTAATAATTATGGCATTAAACTATATACCTTATCAATATTGATTTAATGTCAGTGGGTTTAAGGAGCACTGGTGGTTAAGCTCTGCTTGAACTTATTCTGTGCCTTTAAGCCCCTGCCCTTCAGGGAAGTTTCAGAATACGTTTTCTCCCTCCTCAAGGGCTTTATCTTCCATGTATTTGACATTGCTCAGGCAGGGATGACATTGGGCAAATATTTTTGCTATGTGGTCCCTCCTAAAATGGCCTTAAGCCTGCATGTCTCCAAGACAGTTATGTGATGACATGTATTGGTCTCCTCCTGCAACAGTACCACAATTGCTGTTATATTTTACTAGGGTTACAAGACTGGAATCTGCTTCCTGATTCACACTAATGGGGGTTGCAGCATGGAAACATACATTTTAATGCACATGTTCATGATATCTTGTTAAATTTCATTGTATTGCACTCACATTAAAGAAAATATTTTAAATTTATGTTGACTAAAATACGATAAGGCGTTGTCTCTGATTGATGGACTGAAGATTGGTCCTGTTGTCAGGGAATACAATGAGATATTGGTCAGTAATTTTTGTTGGTCATTTGTGGATTTTGTGGATTTATTCTTCTTGATCAGTGCTTTCCTCATCAAAGACTTATGTTAAAGATAAATAGAGAAGATTTACTCTACTAACACATTCATCAATGTCCCTTACTGTTGAAGAGTGAATAGATCTTTAATTACTTTGCAGTTGCAAGGACATGAAAGTCTGAATTTGTCTCCTTTAATGTTGATTTCATGTTGAATAAGAGTATTACAAATAGCTGCTCATCAGGAATATACAGATGTAATTAAAATTATTGTGTTATGTCAGTGACCATAAGATTATAACCAGAAGGACCACATAGAGATGAAAAACATGCAAGCAAAAAGTAAAATAATCGTCCATTTGTGCCTAAATTATTTTAAAAGCATTTTTAAGTGTTCTCTCATTCCTAACTTTTATCTAGCAAAACAAAAGGAAAATATATGAAACATGTATCGTAACCTTTACTATTTTATTAACTTTTGATGCTTTATTGTAAAGAATTGCTTTCAAAAATAAATAACTGATTCAGAGATTCTCCAGAAAGAAGGAACTTGTTCATATATACTCTTTAAAGTACAAATGGACTGGTTTCTTGAAGTTTTTTTCTATCTATATTTCTGTCTCAGATGAAGGAGAAAGTTTCCTATTCATGCATCCTTATAATGTGATCCTTCTTCAGAGGTGAAATTTCAGGGTGGTCTGTATTTTGGGATTTGATGTGCCTTTTATGGGTTAGGCCACTTTGACAGAGAGAAGTTCTTTTACATTTCATGAACACAGTTGAGCAGAGACCAACTTCATCTTACAACTCTGGTTCAATTTGCTTCTTTAAGAAGACTCCAGGTACAGAATTTGCATCAGAAAATTTCTACAGAGCATAAAAGCTCTTTAGTCATGCTATGACTCCCATGTAAATTCTCTCAAAGAGTAAGATGAATACATTAAAGAAATACTATATTTTTTAAATGCCTCAAACCATGTCTCACTGTCTTGACACTAGTTGACAATTTTTAGAGCATTTCATTGCCTAGAAGAAGGGGAAATTTTCAGTTTTATATAGGAATTGGTTCATCTAAGTACGCTGGATTTTAAGAAGAAAGTACAGAATTGTTGCAATTAAATGTAAGAGCTTGGTTGAACTTTTGAATAGTGGGATTCATCTTTCCTAAGTTTGTGTCCAACTAAGCTGTTTCCAGACTTCTGTAATTAATTCTGAGATAATGAAGCTTATCTCCTCAGCACTAATGATGTCAGGTGTCTCAATAAAAAGAAAAAAAGAAATCATGTATCATACAAGTGATTATAAAATGGGGCGATTTTTTTCCTTACTGTGTTCTTTCTCTCCTGGATGAGAAAATTGTTGTGAAGAATCAGGGAAGAAAGAGGTGTTTTTCTGTGTGAAAGTCCTATTTGTTCTTCTTTGCCTCCCCCCCCTTTTTTTTTTTTTTTTGTCAAAAACCGGCATCAATCTAGAATATTTGTAATTGTCTTAAAATTTCCTATTTGAAACCAGTGAAGTACATAATCATCTTTGGCAGCATTTATTGAAAAAAAATGACAGTAAGTTGCATAAGATGCCCACTTTAAATCTTTTTTTAACTAATTCAATGATACATGAAGACATTTCATGCTTTTCACATTATCACTTATGTAATACAGTGCTATTGTATCAAAGGATCAACTATGATGTTCCATGATTTGATTAGCAGTAATCTTAAAGAACAGATCTGAAATCCACTGTTGGTAACAAATTGTACTGGGTTTCCATGGCAAGATTTTGGTAGCTGGTTGGCTACAGGGGTGGCTTCTGTGAGAAGCTACTAGAAGCTTTCTCTGTCCAATAGAATCAATGCCAACTGTCTCCAAGACAGACCTGCTGCTGGCCAATCCTGAACCCATCAGTGATGGTGGTAGTGCCTCTGGGATAATGTAGTAAGAAGGGAAAAATCCTGTAGAAGGGCAACAGCAGCCACAGAAAGGAGTGAGAACATGTGAGAACAGCCCTGCAGACACCAAGACCAGTGAAGGAGGGGAGGAGGTGCTCCAGGCACCGGCAGACCACTGTGGTGAAGACAATGGTGAGGCAGACTGTGCCCCTCCACTCCATGGAGGTCCATGTTGAAGCAGATCTCTACCTGCAACCCATGGAGGACCTGACAGCTGAGCAGGGGGATGCCTAAAGGAGGTTCTGATCTCGTGGGAAGCCCTGTGGCAGGACCTGTGGCCCCAGGGAGAAAGGAGCCCACACTGCAGCAGGTTTGTTGCAGGACTTGTGACCCTGTGGGGGACTCACAGTGGAGCAGCCTGTTCCTGAAGGGCTGCACGCCATGGAAGGGACCCATGCTGGAGCAGCTGGTGAAGAACTGCAGCGTGTGGGGAGGGCCTCATGCTAGAGAAGTTCATGGAGGAATGTCTCCTACAGGAGTGACCCCACACTGGAACAGGGGAAGAATGTGAGGAGTCCTTCCCTGAGGGGAAAGAGTGTCCTTCTTCAGCTTTTGTCCATCTATTATGTATTGTCCTTACTGACAAAGACAAAATGAAGGTCCTGCACTTCCAGAAATCAGAGCATATATTTTTTTTTCCTCCATGGCTTTGCATTACTGGAGCTACCAGTGACCTACTGCGTTTTTTCCCCCCTCTAAATCAGATAACAAAAGAAATCAGGATGACAGCCATAACTGAAGTGATAGAATTCTGAAAGTAGCATCCTTTTTTAGACATACAGTAGCCCACTTTCACTGCCTTCATGCTCTCTTGCCAGATGATGTGGTGCACATTTAACTGAAAAACCTGGAACAGCACAAAAAGTAAGGCAGTATTTGCATCCATGAGCATGGGACCCCATGCAATGCTAAGGCTTGGGGAAGAGCTGCATGGCAGAAAAGGACATGTGGGTCCTGACTGACGGAGCTGAACACAAGTCAGCTTGTGCCCAGGCAGCCAAGAAGACAAATGGCATCCTGGCCTGTATCAGAAATAACGTAGCCAGCAGGGCCAGGGCAGTGATCATCTTCCTGTACTCTGCACTGGTGAGGCTGCACCTCGAATGGTGATAAACTGACCACAACCCCCATTCTCTGTCCCCCTGCGCTGCTTGTGGGAAGACGTAGAGAAACTGGGAGTGAAGTTGAGCCCAGGAAGAAGGTAGGGGTGTAGGGAAGATGTTTTTAAGATTTGGGTTTGTTTCCCATTGTCCTACTATTGGATTGGTAATAGATTAAAATAATTTTCCCCCAAGTTCGGTCCATTTTGCCCATGACAGTAATTGCCTCTATTCTTATCTCAAGAATATGTAAGCCTTTCACTGTATTTTCTCTCCAACCTGATCCTGCTGAGGAAGGGAGCTTGGTGGGTGCTGGGCATCCAGTCAGGGTCAACCCACCACACAAGTTAAGACAATATTGGCTGCTGTCATAGATTGACATGTATAAATACAGTAAATTGATACAAAAAATGAGAAATACAATTTTTCTTCTTTTAGCAACACATTTTTTGTCATCTAATAACATATACATTAAAAAGTGATGAATTAACCAAATTTTACATTCTTCAGTTCTCCCAAAAATATGTGGAGCAGCAATTTTGATTAGAAATGCTTTGATTTATAAAACACATCAAACATTTACCAATAAAAACGGAAGATCTGCTATTGCCAATTATGTCACTAATTGTTTCTTCTTTACCCTTAT
>JBCJKH010015518.1:11959-24167 GCA_039877255.1 Loriculus beryllinus
GGGATGGTACCAGGGCAGCTCCGGGATGGTACCGGGGCAGCTCTGGGATGGTACCAGGGCAGCTCCGGGATGGTACCAGGGCAGCTCTGGGGTGGTACCAGGGCAGCTCCAGGATGGTACCGGGGCAGCTCCGGGATGGTACCAGGGCAGCTCCGGGATGGTACCGGGGCAGCTCTGGGGTGGTACCGGGGCAGCTCCGGGGTGTCCCAGCCCCACTGAGCGGGTCTCCCCTCCCCACAGAGGCTGGCGTGGGAGCAGCAGGAGCCGTCGGAGCGGAGGCTGAGCTTGGTGCCGCGGCAGCACCGCAGCCTGCGGGCAGTGCCCGCCTTCCCCCGCTTCATCCACGAGCGCTTCGAGCGCTGCCTCGACCTCTACCTCTGCCCGCGCCAGAGGAAGATGAGGGTGAGGGCTCCTGGGGGAGCTCCGGCCTCTGCCCCAGCCCCTGGGTGCTCCAATGGCACCCAGGACCCAACCCCTGCTCCTGGTGCCCAGCACCTGCCCCCAGCACCCAACCCTGCTCCTGGTGCCCAGCACCTGCCCCCAGCACCCAACCCTGCTCCTGGTGCCCAGCACCTGCCCCTGTCCCAGCACCCAACCCTGTTCTTGGTGCCCATCACCTGCTCGTGTGCCCATCACCTGCCCCCAGCGCCAGTCACTGCACAGCTCCTAAGCTGGGATGAGGGATGTGCCCACACTTCCAAAAGCTCTTTCGTATGATCCCACTCTGCTCCAAGCCCTGAGCTTGGGCTCTCCAGCCAGAGCCTGCCCGTGGCACACAGGGCACCAGCACTGGGATGCTGAGGTGCAGCCTGGGTGCATCTCCCATTCTCAGGTCAATGTGGATCCAGAGGATCTCATCCCCAAGCTGCCAAAACCACGGGATCTGCAGCCCTTCCCCACCACCCAGGCCCTGGTGAGTGGCTGCATGGAGCTGGAGCTCAGCACTGGGTGCCCGTGGGCTGCGTGGGGCCCTCACCCACGTCCTGTCTCCGTCCTCAGGTCTACCGTGGGCACACGAGCCTGGTGCGGTGCCTCAGCATCAGTCCCAGTGGGCAGTGGTTGGTGTCAGGTAAGGATTTGATTCTCAGATTGGGGCATTCCAGATGTGCCGGGTGCCACCAGGCTGGTCCCAGTGCTGGAACTGCTCCCAGTGTCACCCCATGGCAACAGGGGAAGAGAGGGGATCCTGCCCCTCTGCTGTGTGAAGGGAAGACCTGAGAGCAGCTCCAGTGCCTAAAGGGGCTGCAGGGAACCTGGAGAGGGGCTTGGGATGAGGGAGGCAGGGATGGGATGGGGAGGAAAAGGGAAGAGTTGATGGGATCTTGGGAAGTTCTTCCCCATGAGGGTGCTGGGACCCTGGCAGGGCTTGAAAGGAGAAGCTGTGGCTGCCCCATCCCTGGCAGTGCTCAAGGCCAGGTTGGACACAGGAGCTTGGAGCACCCTGCTCCAGGGGAAGGGGTCCCGGGAACCTCCTGCGGGGATTCCTGTCCCTGGGAACGCTGCAGCTGCCGCAGGCTCCACGGGTTTTTCCTCCCCACTCTGGAGGCTCCGCGCTGAGCCCCGGAGCCGGAGGTGAGGCCCCGGCATCCCTGGAGCAGCCCGCGGGGGCTCCGGGGCTTTTTATAGCGCTTCCACGCGGAATTCCTGGCGCGGGGCTGGGAACGGGGCTGAGCTCAGGCGGTAAAAATAACCCCGACACTGCCGCATTCCCGGCCGCGGGAGAAGCCAGGGCCGGGAGCGGCGGCTCCAGCTCCAGCTCCAGCACGGGAGCCATAGGGAGCGCGGGCAGGACCCGGGATGGAGCCACAGGATGGGGCCTGTTCCCTGGCAGCAGCGCCCGGAGCTGCCGTGTTCCAGTGGTGCTGAGCGGGGCAGAACCATGGGCACGGAGCTGCTCTGCCTCAGGCCCTGGAGCTCCGTGCCCATGGAGCCATGGGATGGGTTGGGATGAAGGGAGCTTAAAGCTGCTCCAGCTCCAACCCCTGCCACTGGAGCAGGATGCTCCAAGCCCCTGTGTCCAACCTGGCCTTGAACACTGCCAGGGGTGGGGCAGCCACAGCTCCTCTGGGCACCCTGTGCCAGCGCCTCAGCACCCTCGCAGGGAAGAGCTTCTGCCTTATCTCCAGCCTGAACTTCCCCTGTTTCAGTTTGAACCCATCACCCCTTGTCCTGTCACTGCAGTCCCCGATGAAGAGTCTCTCTCCAGCATCCTTGTAGCCCCCTTCAGACACTGGAAGCTGCTCTGATTCTCTTCTCCAGGCTGAACAGCCCCAGTGTTCTCAGCCTGGCTCCATACAGGAGCTGCTCCAGGCCCTGAGCATCCTCGTGGCCTCAGCTACATGATAGTCAGATTTATTCATTAAAATGGCTTTCTGTTGCTCTGCTTGGATTTCCTTCCCCAGTTACCTCAGTGACTGTGTACTGGTGCTGCTTTCATGGCTGGCGCAGGAAAACATGATCTTCACTGGTATGGGGATAAATACTACACTATAAATATTTAAATATTATATATGATATAAGTATTATACAATATTATCTGTAGTATATAATATATACATCTGAGCTGTATATTTATAGGGAAAATGAGGCTATGATACCAAACCGTTGGCTAGAACATAGTGTGCTTTACTTTTGTATGTCCAGTGGTTGGGTTGGAGCATAGACCATCTCCTTTGGGGTACAATATCCATGCAGTGAGCTCATGGAGTCCTTTTCATCTGTTTTATACTGTCTTTCAGAGTGTGAGATGAGTGAAGAAAGCGGGCTGAGCAGCCTGGTGTGGTTGTTGAAGGAGCAGAGGGAAAGCTGTAGCCTCTGTTAGCATGCCAGTGCTGTGAGACAAGTTGCTCTTGATTTGATTTGCTATGGGAACCTGTTAGAAGCAGAGTGCTGTTGCTGCCCCATCCCTGGCAGTGTTGTCATACGCAAGTGTCCTTTGCTGGTGTTATTAATTCAAATGCTGATGGTCATCAAAGCAAAAGCTGCCTGCAATAAAATATGGGTGATGTTATGATAATGAGAATCTAAATAGTGATGTAGCGCATAAAATTCAATGTTGGATGCAAAATAATGCCGGTGGGGAGGAGAAGGACTGGCCTGGAGCAGGTAAAAGCTCAATGGTTGCTGTTGCTTTGTAATTCAGGAGCTGAAAGTGCCAGCTAATGTTGTGGTCTGGAAAGCTTGAAAGCAGGTTCTTTTTCTGCAAACAATTAAACACAGTTGTCTTACTTAGGGACTTTTATGTAGATTAAAAGAATAGATGGATCTAAAAGGCATTGGAGGGCAGTTTATGGGGAGGAAGCCCATGAAGAGCTGTTAAGAGCCAGGATGAGGGATGAAGTCCTGAGTCCAGCCAGCAAGGCAAAACAACTTAAAGAAAGTGAAGGAGCAGGAAAAAGTTTAGAGCAAGTTGCTTCATCACACAACACTTTTCAATCTCTCTCTCTTTGAAAATGAAGTCAGAGTGGCTTCAAGTCTATGAGAAAAAGGGGAAATCTGTTCCCTGGTGCTTGGAAACTCTTGTCAATTCTTTCTCCTCACTGGTTTGCTTAATATAAGTGAAGCCTTGACATTGCTGTAGCTGACACTGCCAAACCTCCTCCCATCTGCAGGCTTCTGACCGTAGCAAGAAGGGAATAAAGCACAGAAGCACTTGTATCAACAGATGTGAGCTCTGATTTAAGCAACAGTAATTTATTCCTACTGTTCTTCAGCAGCACCTGCAAGTGCACTGCTTGGGACATTACCTTCGCTTCTCTGCAGCACACGCTCTTTCCTTAATGTATGGCTTACGTGCACCATTACCTAATCCAGGATAATTAGAAGAAGATTTTTGGGCAAGGAGTTCAACCTTTGAAAAGCAGGTTTGCATCCAACTTCTTGGAAACACTCAAAGACTTGATGTTATGGTAGCTAATAACTTAGTTTTCTTTGGTGTGAATATTTTCTTCTTCCATGGAATGGAAATGAGAAGAAACTAATGAGCCAGTCTCAAAAGAACAAAATAGGAGTGTGGTTGTTTAATCAGTGCTTAAGAGCAGGAGGAGATGTGGTTAGGTAAAGACAGCTCACTGGCAGCACAGATAATGTGTGCTGCTGTTGCCTCAGCGTGATGATAAGGAGTAATGAGGGAAGAGAACAACTCCTTTGCTTCTCTTAGCTTCAAAACACTGCAAAGCAGCACTACAGCTTGTCTCTACCTGACCCTAGGCTTAATTTCTTATCTGCATAGCTCTTCAGTTAAAGAAGTAATGAAACCTTTTATAAGACACTCATTTCGCTTTGAAGGAGCTGCACATGAGTGTATCGAAGGGTATACAGTGGGAATAGGAACCTCATCATGTATATTAATGAAGACTTCCAGTTCATGAGGAAGGACAAAGTCTTTTGCTTTTCACCTTGAAGCATCTCAGGCATTGCTCATAGGAGAGAGCCTGTGTCAAGCTGTTGACCCTTCCTGTTCTGCATTCCCTCATCATTTGCTAATAATGGTACATGCTGTGAATGTTAAGAGCCTCCAGCAGATCCCAGGCACTGAATTCCCTCTCCCCACCTTTAAAGGAGCCTTCTCCTGTGGGCTTATCAAACAGAAACAGCAGCTTCTGTATTAGAACGAGCAAGGCATTATTACTCTCAAGAAGAGGAGTGTGCTGACCAGGACAACTGTTCCTCATCCAGCAGCAGCAGATGTGGAAGACTCAGTATCTCTGACACAGTTGTATCCTCCAGCTCAGGAATAAAAAAGAGGAATATATGCTGTTGGATCCACACAAGGCAAGAAATATGCTTCCCCTTTCTGTAAAGTCCTTCCAGATGGTAAGGCTTGATGTGCTGTCCCAGCAACAACTCCTGTGATGGCAGCTACATCAAAGAGCTCATAGGCAGAGAAAGCCAAATAGCGTCTCGCCTGTAATGAACTTCAGAGTTCAGGAATGATGAAGGGGTCAACAGCAGCCTGTGCACCAAACAGCAGCAGCTTCAGAGCTGGAGAGCAGTCCAGCTCAGGGCCACATTAATAACATTTTCCACCATGGCAGAGTCTGCACCCCCCCCTGCTGTGGAGCACTGATGGCTTCAGCGGGACTGTTCAAACACTTACAGCCTCACAGATGATGAAGTGCTGCCTTGGAGGAGGGCCCAGTGGTCTCCAGACATCCATTCCGGGGGAGGTGGCTGGGTGTTAAATCCTTATCTTGGAGATGCTTGCACGCGGGATGGGGCAGTGGAGAGTTTGTGGGTAGCAGTGGACATCTCTGCGTTGGGAGAGGAGTGTGGGGCATGGCAGAGCCCTTGACTTCGGCTTCTGGATTACAGGTGGAGTGCTTTTATCCAAGTACTTCATTTCTTTCTGGCTCTTTAAACCCACCCTGTGTTGCCCTCCAGCAAACCATTTTTGGTGCCTGGTTTCCGCAGGCATCAAAGGGCCTGAACATAGGAATAGTTGCATCAGGCACTGGTGACTTCTGCAGACTGTATAAAGGGGAAGGCTGGCACAAATTCATGTCTGAGGAGATCCAAGGGTTTGTTGGTCTCCTGCTTAAAGCCATGCTTTGGACATGTGAATTGTGGTGTTCTGTTTCCATTCCTCTGGCGCCTCAGTGAAGGAGAATAGCCCTCAGCAATTCTGCATCCATGGAAGGGGCCTGATACTTGCTGTAGCCAGGCAGAAGCTACCGGTGTCCTGCAGCATTTTCCTTCAAGACCAAGGTGAATTAGATATGCTTAAAGATGGGTTAGATATGCTCGAAGATGGGCTAGATACTCTCAAAGATGGGTTAGATAGTCTCAAAGATGGGTTAGATACTCTCATACCACAGATAGTCGCTGTAGGCTTTTCCACCAATGCAGTGGCTTTTCTCTGTTTGAGACAACACATATTGGCAGCATTGCTGCACAGAGACAGCTTTCTGGCATCCTTCAAATGCTTTCTTGGTTTACTGTGACTTCAAAAGCATCCTCAGGGCAGATGCTGCCAGAAGCCATCCTTGATAACAGACCTGGGACTATTTCCACTGGCTTTAGCACAGCCATGAAGGAGGTGGGACCAGTCTCCTGCGGGGCATCTCCAGTGAGTAGACTGGATGCTAGACAAAACACAGCATCTTTCTTTCCTTCTCTGTTGGCATCATTTCCATAAATAAGCTCAACACAGAGTCACAGGTGAGAAATAGCTGGTCATCCTTTGCACTGAGACACGTTACATGGGTCTGATGACATGGGTGCAGTGAGGAGATTCAGAGCTTCAGCCTGGAACCCCCCTGAGCAGCCCTGCTTCCCCCTCTGCTCTCTGCAGAGTCACAGCTGAGTGGCAGTAAAAGGAAGAACAGGCATTTAATCATGTATCCGCAGACTTACCTTGTTGGGATGAATGGGGTAAAAGCCAATGCTTCTCCCTTTGTGTTGAAATTAGGACATGATCTCATAGCATAACGACCTGGGAATGTCTGCAGAATGCCTTGCCTTGCCTCCCCTCTGGCCTGTTTTGCATGTTTTTTGAGGGGAAACCATTGAGGATGATGGTTCTGTCAAGTATGGAGCATGGAATTAAATGTCTGTAGTCCGCAGCTTCATGGTGAAGGTCTGTTGTTAGCTTTGATGAGACAGGGTTGAAAGGATGGCTCCCCAGGGAAGCTGCTGGCAGCATAACCTTATCCTGGCAGTCCTGGGCAGGCATCTTTTAAACATCCACTATTAAGCATCCTTCTTTATTGTGTTTTATTTTATAGAATCATTGACTGATTTTGTAAACCTTTTTATTTCATCTGGGTTTAGTTTCCTTCAGCAATTAAAAGAGAAATACTTATACCGTGGTGTTGGTAGGAGTTCCTGGTTGGAGACACCTGTAACTTTACAGTGCTGGAGATGCTGAATTTGCTCCTCTGTTACAGCACTGACCCTTTAGCCTTGCAGAGCTGTTGGAAATGATCATCTCTTGAGTGCCATTTGGTTGGATGGACACACAGTAATGGTGATGTTACACTCATCAGTGGGGTCCAGCCCTGGTACTGCCTAGATCAGTTCTGCATTTAAATTTAATGTGTTTAATGCATTGATGCATTCAGTACAGAAGAAGAACTTTATAAACTGTGGGTCTCTGTTTCCTGGCTGTCCTTGTTGCTCCTAAATGTGTTTCCTGTATGTCTCCTTTAGGTTGACAGTGACACCATTTGGAATGAAGTTCACTCGTCTGGTGCTGCTCGCCTGGCTGTGGGCTGTGTCATTGAGCTCGTTTCCAAAGTAGCCACAGGAGAACTGAAGGTTGGTCTGAAAATAACACTTGGCTTTGATACAGGCTCTGTACAGGACTCTGCTCAGGGCTGTGATATGCAGGAGGTCCAGTTAGCTTCGTTTTAATGGCACCATCTGGCTTTAGTCATAAAAATCCTTGAGGGTATCAGCAAGTGAGCAACAGGCTCCTGGAGAATGTTCTTATGCACTGATTAAGAGTAAGAAAGAAACCAGAGCAGCAAAAGAAATCACTGTTCTGGCGTTATCTGAGGGTCTTCTTGTTGCCTTCAACCAGCCCCTTTGCTGTTTCAGTGACCTCACGAAGACTTTTTCTTTCCTTTGAATGAAAGGAAATGCTGCACCAGCCAGTTTCTGTACCATTCATGTGGATGTTTTTCCCCCCTCCAAAACGAGGGAGAGTGAGAAAACCATCCAGAACAACTACATAGTTCCAAAGCAGAGCTAATGCTTCTATTCTTGGTGCTCTAAACCTTCCTTTCTGTCTCTTCTTCCTTATGTTTCATGTGTAGAATGGATTTGCTGTTGTTCGGCCTCCGGGTCACCACGCAGAAGAGAGCACACCCATGTAAGTATGCACATATGCTTCAGTGTTTATCTGTTGTGGGAGCTGCAGCTGGAAATAAGGGATCAGGTTGGTTAGGTTTTCATTCCAGAACATCTTGCTTGTTGGTATGTAAGACACTTTTATAGTCAAAGCTCCCAGTAATTCTTTGGAAGTGGGCAGGATCCTGCTTAGCGGTTTTGGATGGATATTTTTGAGCCAGAATCAGCACTAGAGTCATGCTCTGAAAAAAGAACTGCTGCTTTTATTTGCTTTAACCTCTTGAATTGTTTTATATTCGATGTTGTTGGCTTGTCCAATGTGAAGAAAACAAGGATACCCAAGTAACAGTGCTGATAGCAAATATAACTGGGTCCTGTGGTCACAACACGGAATTAGGAGAGTGTCAGAGGAGGAAGGCTTCACATAGCAAAAGCTCAAGTTGACCATCTTGCATATGTTTACTATAGCAGGGCTTTTGCCATCAGATTGTTCTCCAATCAAGGTCCTGTGTATAAATCGTATTGGCTTTGTGTATCTAGCTTAACATATGATGAAGTTTCATGTCTTGGGTGCTTCAGCACTCTTTGGTGGGAGATGAGTGCTTGCTGTTGTGTTCTTCTTGACCCAGCATTGAGCACTTCTATCTTCCAGGGAGGAAAGAAGAGTTAAGAGCAGAAGAAATCTCTTCCAAATGTGTTATATTGAGATGATAGATGCACTGGGATGAGAGATATGTAGAATTAACACCTCTCCTTTCCCTCTCATCACCTCCAGGGGGTTCTGCTATTTTAACTCCGTGGCAATTGCAGCCAAGCTGCTCCAGCAAAGACTGAACGTTAGCAAAATCCTTATAGTGGACTGGGTGAGTAAATGCCTGGTTTTATCCTCCAGGAGAGCAGGTGGATATTGTTCTGGGGTTTTTATCTTGCAAGGGCAACCCTGGCTTTGTCAGACAGGGAAAAACAAACGTTGCCTATGGTCTGCAAGCCAAAATTTGGGGGTTTTTTTATGTTTGGGGCTTTTTTTCATCAAACTGTTTTAATAAAAGTAAAATTCCCTAGTTTTGAAAATAAAATTGTAATTAATAAGTAGTTGCTTTCCACAACAAGCCCATAACGCAGTCTCTACAATGGGTAACAGCAAAACATGCTGCGTTATGGTTATTTATTAATGAGGGTTTTGACCCAAAGTGTTATGATCAATCCCAGCTTTCTCTTCAAGATGTGAGGACCAGTTACTGAGAGGGACAGGTTGCTTGGCATGACTTGACATGGATCTGGATGGTCTCAGTGTCCTGCCTCTAGGCCAGACAGTCAAAAGCGATCTTTACATTGGAATGAGATGTATTTATATGGCTGTGAAGGCATTTGAGTTGCTGGGTATCAGCCATGAGTTTTGATGTATTGCCACATGCCTCCCATGGGCTAGACCCACAAGTTGAAATGAATGCCTTTGGCTTTTTGACTTACTGGGTGGACATCCTTATCCTCACTTCCCACCAACTGGTTTTCATGTCAAGAAGGGGTATTTTGAAGACCTGTCTTGTTACAGACCACATTTCTGTGCCAAGTAGAAATGCAATAGGGGATCCAGATAGTAGGTTTGTGTTGTTTAACCTTGTTGGGTCCAACACAAGTTTGCTGGGCACCTGTATCAGTGGTCACCCCACAGACCCATTAAAGATGCAAACTTGGGGTAACTCGTGAAGCATCTGTCCACCCCCCAAGACTGATGTGAATCCAGTTCTCTCCATCCAAGTAAATTGAGCCTATCCTCAGTTTTGATACACATTTAAGATTGTGTTTACCCCAGTTTATCCCATGTGTTAAACAAGGAGTGTGACTTGAAGCTAGCTGTGCAAAGCAGGTTACTCTCATTTCCAATCAGCTGCTTCAGCTATAAGAAAAAAGCACAGCAGCAAAGAAAACCCCTCTGAATCCCAAGTTTGGTGGCTTTAATCTGCATATTGACTAAGGTACTAACCTCCCTCACATAATGCAATCTCTGTCCCTGAAGGATGTTCACCACGGGAATGGTACTCAGCAAGCTTTCTACAATGATCCTAATGTTCTTTATATTTCACTACATCGCTATGATGATGGAAACTTCTTTCCAGGCAGTGGTGCTCCCGACGAGGTAAGAGCATGGACTGGCACAGCATCCATCTGTCTGTAATAGGACTGGCTATGGGCTGTGATTCAGGTGCCTCCCAGCATCTTCAGGAGGCTCTGCCAGGCTCCTACCACCACTCCTATGCTCATGCTTGTTAGTGCCCCTTTGGGAATGTATCTCTTGGGTTTGTGTGTTTGGTGCCTTCTTGTCCAAGCCCTAACAGCCGTGAATGGTGGGATTTGAGCACTGGTCACTTAGGCTACTGGGCCAATTCCATCAGTTCCTGGTGGTATTCAGCAGAAGGGCTGGGCTATTGAAGTTAGGAGGCCTTTCTCCTTGAGCTCTGGATGAGTGCTCCTACATCCATCGCATCCTTCCTTTCCCTCTAGGTTAGCAGGAGATACTGTCCTTCCAGAGTGGTTTTATCAAAGAGAAATGATATGAAATACTTAGTTTTGGATACTCTGAAGCACACCAGGTTACATCTGAGAACTAGAGTTCTGGCCCTGTCAGTTCTGTGTTTTCCAATTCAGCGAACATCCATGTTTCCATTTTGATTCCTAAAGAAACTCAAACATAACATGATGATCTTAAAAGTCTTTTCCAACCTAGTTGATTCTATGTTACTCCTTCTTTCCCTTGTTTGTGGACTGCTGTTATAGTGAATAAACAGCAGTCCTTTGCAGCAGGCTTAATTTCTGCTTCAGAATATGCAAAAGACCTACCTTTTGGCTGACCTTTTAATGCTCTCATAATCTGTCTTACAAAATGCCTACTGTCATAAAAGAAACACAAGACTACACCATCCATTCCAGATTTAACCATTTATAGTATTTTTAATGTGTCATTCCAGACCAAATGAAGCCAAGACTGCAAACCGAATTCAGTTAAAGCAGCAGATGGCTAAATAAGCCACTGCGGATGGGTGAATCCCCTGGGGTTTTTGTACCAGTGGTGTTTGCACCAGTACAAGGGAGAATGTGCACTAGCAGCCCTGCAGCTTTATCTAGCCTGAATCAATACCTGGCTATTGTAGAACACCTTAGGTTTTGGTTTTCAGTTTAAATTCTGTTTTCACATGCAGAGATGTAAAAACCGACCCCACAGAACACAAGCAGGGTGTGTAGGAGCTCAGGGCCCCATGCTCAGCCTGCTGCAAGGTCCCTGCTTGATGAAGGGACTGATTACTTTGGGATTTCAATGTGGAAAACATGGCCCTGCTTCTTGGCAAACAAATTCCTAGAAACCCCTCATTTATGTGCTCAGTTTTTCTCTTTCTGAGGTGTTTTCAGTCAGTGCAGACAGGGATCTCTGCAGGACACGCAAGGATGGGGATGTGGGACATTTACCACCCTGATGGCCCTCAGGCAGTGAGAATCTCTGTCAGTCATATTTTTCCCCAGCAGAGGGGGAGCTCCCTCTGATTAAAACTGGGTTTTCTCCCCCCAGTTGCAACTGCAGTGAAAGACAGAATATGCTTCTGGATGAAGCTCAAAAAGGTATTGCATGTAACACACTCGCCTGCAAACAAGGAAGATGAGGCAGCTAATGATGAAGTGGGTTTTGGGGGAGCAGGTCCACAACTCCTATAAAGACCAGAGCATGGAGGAGCTTTATTTTTCACTTGTGATTTTGGGGACTTGGTTGCTTTAGAGGGAAAAATTAAGCTCACTGCTACCAAGCTATTGAACCAAAACCCGTGCTCAACTGGTACAATGTTAAGACAGCTTCCATATTTGTAATCCAGAGTGTAATCTCCCTTTTTCAGGTTGGAACAGGAGCAGGAGTTGGTTTCAATGTTAACATGGCCTTTACTGGTGGCCTCGATCCACCAATGGGAGACACAGAATACTTAACTGCTTTCAGGTAATATTGAAGTTTTCCTCTTAGAAACATTGTGTTACGTAAACTGGGTTTCTTTTCCTTGTACAGTCCTCCTTAATCTTGAGTTTCTCTCTTGCTAGGTTTAGAAATAGGAGATTTGTATCCAGTTGCAGTTCCTTTTGGAGTACCAGCATAAAAATAAAGCTGAATTAAGTAAATAGGCTATTTCTGGCCATCAGTGTGGCTGTGGCATTAAGGGACTGGCATACTTGCTGCTCAGCACCGATTTAGTGCATGAATATAAAATGTCAACTGATCTGAATAAGCTTTTCTGATTTTAGCTCAAAAGCTTTTTACCTCTTTGGAGTGTTTCTATGGGTAAACCCAGCTGATGGAGAGGAGAGTCCAGAAGGACTTTACTGTTCTGTCATCATCAGAGACTATAGCGATAGGACAAGGGGTGATGGATTGAAACCTAGA
>JBCJKH010015524.1:0-17999 GCA_039877255.1 Loriculus beryllinus
TGCAAGAACAAAATAAATCTTTTGGTTCTGAAAATTTTGGCTTAACTGTTTGAGGCTGGATATCCCCAGTTTTCACACCTATGAAAACAACTTGAAAAGGTATGACTCATCATGGCTTCAGTGATCTTCTGTGGACTCAGATGTTTCCCCAACTTACGTTTCATTAGACTTTTCCTTGCCATAATTTTTAAAGAAGCTTAGAGCACCTGGTGATAAAATCTTCAAATTTTGTTTATTTTTAAATTGACATAACTATTGAAGTGTATCTTGTTCATAGTTGCTGACAGCAACACAGGAAAGGGAAGCAGAGTGCCTTTCTCCATAAATGTGTGATGAAGTGAAAAATAAACTTTAAGTGGTCCAGACCATAAAAATGCAAGACAAGAGACTGCCATTGAAAAAAGTGGTCTATTAAATTAAGATGCTACTAGGTGTCATTGTGACTCTGTGGGTAGCATGTCTGTCTCACAGCCAAATACTTGTGGGTTCAAGTCTCATATTGGGACTTTGGCTCCCATCCAGTGTATTGCAGTAATAAGCCGCATGTGGCACTTTTAGAGGTGTCATCCTTCAGAGGAAATGTTAAACCTACTGTCCTTCTGCCAGCTCTCCAGTTGGAAATTAAAGATCCCCCAAGTATTCTTTGAATACAGTGAGTAATAACCTTGGGGCCCAGGCCAAGATTCCCTCTCTCAGTAAAGTAACTTGTAATGGACAAGGCATATTTCACAAAATAGCAGAATTCATACAAACCAATGGAAAAACCTAATTACAAATGTCATAGATCTTTTATGTATTTTTAACATAGCAAGTCACCTATTTGATTAAGTTTCAATACCATCTTTAAGCAGCTGCCATGAATTGCCCATGCAGGGACACTCAAAAGTACAAAGAAAACAGTTTCTGCTACACCTTTTTGGGAAACATTTCATTCCCATAGACACCTTTGAAAAACTCAGCCCAGGTTCAGGAAAGGTCCATGAAACCTGTTTAACAAGACCATACTTCCAAACAAACCTTCAGTGCAGAGCACCACAGCAACATTCATGGCCTGTTAAGTGTGAAAAGACTGAGAGATCTGTCAGGAGTTTCATGTGCTGCTCTACTCTCTTAAGTACCAAGAGCTGATACACTCACTTTTCTATATGTATTTTTGCACTGGGGACTGTTAACCTGGCCAGCTGGTATTTGCATGCCATTAAATCTGCTTTTGGGACAATTTCCTCATAGATGGAATCATAGCAAAGTTATTTAATGGCAATGGGTAAATATCCCGCCAGTGGCATATGTATATAACAGCAGAAGAGATTTTTAGTATCGCTCATGTGGGTCAAGTGAAGCAGAAAACAATGTGCTCTGAGCTAAACCCTCTATCCCCATTGTCCCTGGAAAGGTATCCTGAAATACTGTAGTTTACTGTGCCACAAAACTTTTAACTATTTGGGAAGAGCTGGAATAACATCTCATGACCTGCTCACCTCTCCTGTCTCTCAGATGATTGTCTCTTCAAAGCTCCACTGTGAGCAGGGACTTCTTACGCCTTTATGATGTGCCACCCGGCTGACACCCAGGCAGGCAGAGCAGCAAAGACATGTAGAACCCCAGTGGCAAGGGGTCATAATTGTCACAAATCCTTAGGTTTGGCTGATAACATTAAAGGTTAAGAGCTTTCACTTGCTTCTCTCTCTTCTGTTTTATAATTGTAATAGGCTCCTGGCTCTGAATAACAGCTTGGTGATGCCACTTCTTGCAAGTCACATACCTCACCTGGGAAACTAAACATTAGCAAACTGTTTTTCAGCTACCATAAACTCACACTGAACAGTGAGAAAGTACCTCAAGGTACACGTAAGAGAGGTCAGAGGAATTTGTTCTCGTGGCAGCTGAGGAAACAGGAGTGCCTTTTCCAAACCTGGAGCTCAGATGAAGGAATCCAACCCTTGCATGCCTAAATCCTCCCTGCATCAGGTGAGGAGATACTGCCTGTGCAGCAGGAAGAAGGATGAGGCACCAAAGTGCAACAGCCTTCAAAGCTGCACTGGAATCTCCTTTGTGAACTTCACCATTAATGTTTTTTTACCACCTTTTTTTTTTTTTTTTTTTTAATAAACACAGAATGTCCTTGAGGCCCTGAAAGCCTGTGTGTGTTATAGAGAAACTGCTGTTTGCCTGTAGTGTCAGAATTCTCTTATTTTGTTTTAGATTTTGTGGCATGTTTCTTTCAAGCAGACAACAAAATGAGCTCCCCTGATGGTGTCAGGGTGCATTAGGATTTCTACATAGTACAGTTAGACATGTGCCAAAGATTTCCCATTACTGCCCACTCACTCTTACAACTATATTTTTAACGCAGTTTTATAGGGTGGGTTGTTGTGGTTTCTTTCTCCTGAATAAGTTTCACCTCTCTGCTCACTAGCCTCTGAAGAAAATGAATGGTAGGAACAGAAAATGGCTTCTGTCTGCTTTATACCTTTCTCATTTCAGATCTGCTGTTCATTTCTCATACATCCAGTCTCAAGTGCTCTTCTGAACTCCTCACTTCAGTGACCTCCTTTCTTAATTTAATCTGGACAAAGCACTAAGTTCATTTCAAGTCATAAAGCTTGATTTGCTGTGTGCTCTTGGCAAATGTGAATAAGCTCCCTGGCTCCTTTTAATCAGCTATCATAATAATTTTATTTTTTTCTAAGCCTGCAGCAATTAGGTCACCAAAGCAAGCAGTCTCTCGTGTTCTATTGGGAACAAATCTGTCCTTCTCTGACTTGCTGCATAATTTCGTTATTAATGCTTGATATAATTTTAGTTTCCATGTAAGGCAACCCCATAAAAGCAATTATATCCTTTCAAATGCAAGGTTACTACTGCTAGAAGCCGTACTCAGAGAGCCTGGTTCTGCACTGTATATGGTAATACTACTACTTCCTACCACTTGCATTGCAACATTTGTCTACCTACCCAGCCAACAACAGCATTCTACTGGCATACTCCCCACGACTCTGCACTGAGCTAGTATGTGGAGGATCTGGTATCAATTAGTTAATAATTTAGCAGTGGTTTGAAGATGTAAAGCAGCTGCTAAAAGCTAAGCCTTATTTTTATTTTAATTACCTTTTTTTTTTTTTTTTACCTTTTATTATTTTCCTTCAGAAACCGTAATTGTATTATTAACTGTATTTATCACCTCCTAGTCCTGATATTTAAATGTCTGAAATGTTTTTACGTAATTACGCTGTTTGGTATCACAACACCTAAGACACGTCCCCCTTCATGAAAATTTTCATACCTAAATTTTGTTGTAAGAACCCAAGCAGTTTCCATTAACTGCTTTCAGAAAGACAAGAAAATAGTGTGTTATAACATCTTATTTATCTGGCTGGAGCAACTTTCCAGATTAAATTATTTAAAAAGTTTGGAAAAGCTTTTGGCCACTAGGTTGATTTTCATTTCCAAACTCTGCTTTTCCTGGTTCCCTCTTAGTTCCCCTACCACTCCAGGGATATCTGATACCTCTGGTGCACTGGGAAAAATCTCTCCTGAGTCCCATATTTTGAGGATCTGATTGGCACTCAAATTGGGCTGCTAGGCACAATTAGAAATCCTGTATTTCAAGAAAGACTTGCAGTAAACACATGGAGCTGGAAATCTAAGAGGCACAATAGCAGATTTCAGAAAGACGGTTCCAAATATTGTTGGTTGGAAGAATGATGTATCTTCACGTTCACCTTTACACACTGTACAAACTGCTCAAATGCAAACAAATTTTCTCTAACACATGCAGATGAAGCAAGATCTATTTGTAGCATGTATAAATTGTAGCATGCTGAGAATAATGGGGCCCTGCTCACTGAGTAAGCTTGTGTTGGTGTTGCACTCCGCATAGATAATAAACTGCAATTATACGAAAACATGAATTAGAGCAACCGTACCGTCGCATTTAAGATGTTGATATCCACGTTAATGCAGGCTGAAAGACACAACCGAAACAATTTGAACATGGGGGTATTGTCTTTTTCTAACAATAGGAGCTTGTTCAAAGGCTAAGATGGCCTGCAACATGGTCTTCTCTTAAATTTAATTTGAATTCCAATAAGCCTCACTAAAGAAACTTTAAATGATCTCTCATAAACTTCACAGCCTTTTGAGACTGAATATATCAAAATTCTTCTAGTGCTATAAGTCATTACATACCTTCAAGCCTGTCAGAAACACACCATTTATGTAACAACACTTCAGCTCCTTCTGGAACAACTAATTAAATGTCCCTTTTACATACTTGCCTTGTCCTGCCTGTAGCTTTTAGGACACATCACGCGTTTTCAGTCAGTGTGAGGGCACTGGAGTTAGCTTCCTGGAATTCCATCAGGATAAAAATAAAGTGGTTCTTAATATGTGACACATCATTCAGTATGGCTTGCTCCAGACACTCTGGGAGAGGAAAATAATGCATGCTTTGTCACTTGGGCTATGTTGTGCCATGTGGAACTATTTTAGAGCTCAGTGCTTTTGATGGGGACTGCAGCTAATCCGATTCTCAGGTACCAATACCGAAAGAGCATGACTGATGTGCATATCATGCACATAACCTGTGAGCTGGCTTGCGCAGAAAATGAGGAGCTTTGCAAACTCTCCGCCACAAACAGAGGAAGCAGTTCTGCTGTTTTATCTGGGGGCAGCTGAGCTGACAGTGCAAAGTGGTGCTCTCTGCCTAGTGCACAACCCAGGAGATTCAGACAGTGCCATTGGGAAGTACACATTCAGCTCTTAGCATAAATCCTGCCAAAGACAGAACTTTCTGCTCTGCCCAACAGTGTGGCAGAGCTTAGCACACTCTCCAGAAACATCAGGGGAACTTGTGGGGAGTAGAGCTTCTCCTGAGTAATCAGGTAGCAATGCCTGGTGATGTGGTCTAGCTGGTGGCTAGTAAGTAGCCAGTAATGGAGCTTATGTCTGAAATGGAACTTCAGCCCAACAAACAGGGAGATAGCATGGGGCAGCAATGTGTCCTTGTGCAAAGAACACTAATGGTATGCAGGACTGCATTAGACAAAGTATTGCCAGCAGGTTGAGAAAAGTGATCCTTCACCTGTATTCAATACTGGTGAGCCAGGGTATTGTGTCTGGTTCTGAGCTCCCCGGTACAAGAGAGACATTGACATGTGGGAGAGAAAAAAGAGCCACTAAATAATTAAGGGATTGGAACTTCTCTCCTATGAGAGAAAGTCTAACGTGGCTGGGACTGTTCAGCCTGGAGAAGGCAAGGTGCAGGGGGGATATTATTAGTGTATATAAATACCTGAAAAGAGGGTGAAAAAAGGATGAAGCCAAGCTCTTTTCAGTGGTACCAGGACAAGAGGAAATAGGCACAAACTGAAACATGGGAGGTTCTCTCTGAATATCAGGAAACTTTTCTGCACTGTGAGGGTGACTGAGCACTGGCACAGGTTTCTCAGAGAGATTGTGGAGCCTCTATCCTTGGAGACATTCAAAAGTTATCTGGACATGGTGCAGGGCAGCTGTCTCTAGGTGGCTCTGAGCAGGGGTTGTGGTCTAGATGACTTCCAGAGGCCTCTTCCAACTTCAACAGTTTTTGACAACAGCCATGAAAGTGTAGTGCTAATGAAAGAAAAAGAGGCATAGCTGCCTAAGTTCCTTACATTGCTAATATGAAAGCAAGTAAAAGCAGCTGCTAAGTTTGCACATGCCAGGGATGTTAATTAACAGACTGATAAAGCCAGAATTACAGTGAGATTTATCTAGTAGCATACAGTATCCTGCATCCTTTTTTATCTTGGTAGTGCCTCAGTATTCTCTTTAGGACACCTTCCTCTTACTTGGGGCTCCTTCCAGCTGCTAATGGCTCTGCACAGCCTCTGCAGGTCCTTTCAGTGCGCGTCACCACATCTTGCCATGAACTTGCCACTCCTTCAGTGTCAGCAGCAATAGCTGCAGCCAGCACGATTCATGATGTTTGAACTCTCATCCAGCCTGTGTGTCAATTCTGCTTCAAGCCCATTCTCCAGCTTGTGCTTGGACTTCAAAGTCACAGTCTGATGCACTGCACTGATTTTGCCTCCAGAGACAATGAGAATATTTGTTTTCTCTAGGAATATTTTTTTTACTGTGGCAGAAAATCAGATGTGGGCATATATAAACAATGGGCTCTGAAAGAGAATCTGAGACAGCAGACTGCCCAACAGAGAAATACCATGGCCTATTTCCACTCTTTTGCCTCTTGAAACTCATCCCTAGAGCCATAAACAACATAAAGAACAAGAGCATCAACGTCTTTCAAGGAACTCTCATCCTGCATCTCATTGTAATTGCTATGTGCCTTTGCCTGCAACCTTATTTTGTGCAGAACCTTCATTTGCCCTTAGACATCAAACGCACCCGAACTTTGAAGAAGTTTGAATACTGATCTGGTCTTTGAAGCTGAAGCACACCTCTGGCATAATGATGAAAAAAGAAAGAATGTATTGAAGCAGAACAGAGACATACTTCTTCCAGAAATCATTCTAATCAAGCAGCTGCTTCCAGCATGAGGTCATGTCAAAATGTTCCCCAACATGGTGAATACAGTTCTGATGTAAGTAAGTTTATAAAAACACTAACTCTATTAAGCTCATAACATTACTAGATCCCTCCACTGGCCTCTTAATGCAAGTATGAGTGTATTAAGACACAGGTTTGTTCCACAGACACTGTTAGAGGGTAATAATCTATTTCTGCTTCATCAGATCCTAAATGGGGAAGTAAACTTAGATGTTATACCTAGAAGAGCCATATCTGCAGTGCAATTTTTTTCCCCAGTACAATCAGCTATACACTTTGTAATCCAGCAGTTGCCTAAACAAATTTTAATACACTCTTTGTTAGCTTTAAAAGGAATATGTCTTCCATTTGACAGATCAAAGATGGCATAAGAATGCTATTGTGTTGTTGTCATCCAGCCATCTTACCATATATTAGAAAGCCACTGGTTTAGGCAATGCACAAATATATAACAAGGAAGATGGCATGACATAATCATCAGTAGTATTTTAGTTGAAGATACAGGGTACAGAGATGCATGATATACCAATATTCTTTTCCAGTGTCATCTATCAGTTTTAAATTTAGTTGCTAAAGCTGTGACATTTGGCTGTAAAAGGTCAGTGGTGTCTTTGAGGTATGGATTTGAAATATATATAGGAGTAAAAGCCCAGCAAAAGAAGAAAGGGGACCCTTCTGAGGGTGAATTGCAAAAGTTTTATTTTTACAACAGGAATCATTAAAGTTCATATGATTTTTATCATGACTATGGCACAACAGCAGAAGTAATGGGACTAATTATAATGGTATAATAACCATGATAACAATATCATGAGAACAATGAAGAAAAAGATAAAGGATCATTTTTTGCTCAGCAAATGAGTTCACTTTAATAGAAGCTTGTTCAAATTCTTGGGCACCGAGTGAATGTGATTACTAGTGTAATTCAAATGTTTCCTGTTGTAATATTTGTTCAACAATGTAAAGTTTTAGCATTATAAGTGAAGAATTATTTTGTGAAAAAAAAAAAGAAATTTCGTAAGCTTATCCACGTGTTTACATTTGCCAAGTTTTCTCACCAGTGCTTTTCCTCCCCCAGCTGGAGAACTAAAAATAATGGGTACACATCAAAGTTCAAAGTATTTTCCTTCATGTGCTGGATGTTTGGCCCATCCTTTCTGGTAATAGCAGTCTTTGGAAAGCAGCTCAAATAATGAGAAAGAACAATGGCTCAGTATGAGTTTTTTATTAGTGTTATCTTCATTGACATAAGAAATGCCAGATTGTACTCTAGCAGAAACGGAGCAGAAAATTAGACAATAAACATCACATCAACTTCAAGGAAATTAAAATGTGATCATTACCAGTGGATTATGAAATTATTATTTGATTTTATTTATGGTCAAGTGATGCTTTTTTGTAGAAAGCAGAGAGAATATAAAGTAAGATACAACTACAGTTGTAGCAGGGGAATTTCAGGGTACAGATGCTGCACTACTTTTGCTAGCTCATCACATCAGCAGAGTGTATGTCAGCATGTCACCACCTTTGGTGGTGTTAAGTAGACTGGGGGGTGAAATACAAATTCATTTCTTTTTCCTGCCATTGTTTCATATTCAAAGTAAAATCTACATCAAGATTTGAGATCTTTGGTTGTGGCTATAGTGTTTCTATCTTTATAAAATTCCAGGGGATATTTTTGTATCTATCAGGCATAATTTAATTAGTGATCACTCAGAATGTCATGTATCTGCCTGAACAGAGTATACAGTTTTGTCCCTCTAACACTCCCAGAAATATCTTTGTCTATAGCCAGGTGAGGAAGGTAAGTGCTTTCATTATGCATGCAGAAGACCGCACTATCATGTTTACTCTCATCTTTTACTTATTCTTTGATAGCTTCGTATGTTTGCATTCTAACTTCTGGCCTGAAGGCATTTCCCATCCTGAAGGGAGTGACAATCAGCGATTGTAATAAAGAAGAGAAGATGATAGGAAGAAAACTGTCAAGTAAAACAAGAAGAAATTCCAAAAAGTAAGAGTTAAGGTTTAAAAGTAAAGTTTAAAATACAGCCAAGCAAAATAAAATACATCAGTCCATTGGTTTGAAAGTAAATACAAAACCTTTGCTTTAAAGACATTAAGTACAGTGAGACAGTGGCAGAGAAAGAAGAAAGGCAAAGGACAGCAATGGAGAAATTGTGTTACATTGTAAGAGACTTTTCTCACAGCACGTTTTGAATCACATTTTAAATGTGACTGGCTCCAATTCATAAAATAAATATCAAAACCTGTGCCCAATTCTGAGTGGAGACGGCAAGAAAATATCTCAACCTGAAGTCTCTGAGGAGATATATCTCAGCCACAGTATGTTTGTTGAAAATATAAAAGGGTATTTAACAGAAATTTTCAAAATAATTCTTTTAATCAAGGGGAACAAATTAATTGAAAGCATTTGTTTAGGTTTGGTTTTTGTTTATTTTTCTTAAAATGTTTATATCAATTATAGCGTATAGTGAAAATCAGAAAGCACCACCAGAAAGCTGGAGAAATACCTGGCCTTTTGCTTATTCCATGCTGGGATGGGTAAGGAGCTTCTCTTGCATTACATTTTCAGTAGCCTCTGGTTTCATCTGATTTTGAACAGGAACAGTTTTGAAATCATGAAAGCTTTTACAAGACATGAAAAATGTTTCCTGTCCAGCTCTAACATGAAGACTCATATCATCAAATAAAATGATCTATAATAGCTAAAATAGCTTCATTAGTTAGGTTTATTATTGTGTAAATTGCAGAAAAGACGAGACTCAAACATGCAAAGGTGGCAATTCCATTACCTACTTTCCAGCACAACATATGTTTTAAATTTAAGCAAATTTCCCAACTGCAAATTGGATGACATACAACAAAAACTGTGTTTTAACAGCTTTAGCATTTTATAGACATTACAGCCATGCACCAATCCTTTACCTCAGGAAAAAGTAAAAATTACAAAGAGTTTGCAATAAAAACACCTAATCACCAGGACCCAGCTGGAAGTTGTATAGCCTACTGCACAGCAGACTAGATTAAGACACAAAATACATGAACCCTTGTCCTTGAAGAAAGATATTTTGCCCCTTTTGTTTCCAGGTCTGTAAAATGGGGTAATAATACTTATCTGCTGTGTAATTGAGTAATTTGGAAATAAGAGCTGAGTTTTTCTGCAAAGTGGAGATCACTTGGTATTGCTAACAGCATGAGTAAAAATAATGCAACTTAACAAATGGAGTACAAAAAATATTTAAGTAAGCATCAGTGAATTGATTCAAAATACCAAGGCTGTACAATGAAACCATACAACTGCAGAGACAACTTCTAATTTTGTGGTCCTATTTCCATTAGATATTTAGTTCCAATAAAGCACAAAGATAGGCTTTTTCATAGTAAAAATGTTCCAGTATGTTGAGACTTTAGTTTCAAAAAAAGCGACATCTTCCTTATCCAGAGAATGTTTTGCAGGCTCCATTAATATCAGGCCTGACATTTTGATGTACTTTTGTGGTTTATCTCTAGTCAACTGGCAGACTACAAAGTATACTGGCAAAATGCTACCAATAAGAGAATGCCAAGACCTCTATTTTTTTTTTAAGTTCATAAATAAGCTGCAGATTAAAATATTTATCATGAAAACCTGGAAAAATTGCTCCTTTATTCGAGATCATCTATAAAATCTTGGCTTCACATAAGTCTGTTGGAGTTCTGCCACTGATTTGGTAGGGTACAAATTTCAGAATGGACTTTGAAACAATTGGATTAGAAACAGCTACTTTTCTGATTTCCCACATTTCATAGTGGAAGCTGAGCAAGTACATTTTGAATATTGAAATCATTTAAGCCAGACAAGAAGGATGCAGTTTCTGAACTTGTTACTTGACTGTCTGGAAAATGCCACAGAGCTGAACACTTATTATTTTTGCATTAGTTCTCAGAGATCTGAGGCACAATCAGTGATGTTAATCAAAGGTGTGTATGTGCACACTGTGTGCAGTGTTGTATCAGTTCTTGGGTACACACACACATGAGCTATTATACTCATATGCAGCTCCATTGATACTGCAGAGTTTCATATGGCTTAAATTAATTGCAAGCTGAAAATTGCACAGAAAAGATAAAGGAAATGCATAAAATATATGGGAATGGTTTCTCTAATAAGATTCTTTAATATTTTCATTCATGCATCTATTATATATTTTTCGTAGTACTTTAGACCTCAGTAATACTCCAGTTGTGACATCACTTTTTTCATCTTTGTATATTCTTTTTTCTATTTTCATTTTTCCTAAGGCCAATATAAATGTCCTCTTGGCCAGAAGTTCAAACCTAGGTACTGCCAGTTATGTGCCCAAAGGACCTTATTTTTCTCTATGTTTTCTTCCAAGACCACATAGTCAGTGATCTTGTTTTCTCTAAGAAAGTTGATCTTCTCCTTCTGTACTCACATAATCAAAGCAATGTTTATTTCCCATTTCAGAAAATCTACCCCTCTTCTTTAGTGAAGGCCTGCCCCAAGGATACTGATTTGGACAGTAGCACCTATTGTTTCAGCTGTCTTCTTCCAGGGAGGAGCTTAATTGCTTCTCCCACCTGATGACAGAGAGTTTGCATACTCATCACTGTGGCCCATGACTGTCCAGGGATCAAAAGCACTTCTGCTACACTTAATCATATTATGCTGCCCTCTACCATATTACTATTTACCCCATGGGTTAAAATCAGCCTCTATGTGTACATTCTTATTCTGACAATAATTAGGAGATATATGATTCCTACCAAGAGATTTACTTTTCGAGAGGCCAGCAACAGCTATATAGAATTACTACTACTTGGATAAGGTCTATCCAGTAAATTGAAAAGACCTCAAAAGATCTGTGAAATCTTATTTCATACACAGGCAAATGTGTACAAACATGTATTTAGGAAAAATAATAATGGAAAATATTGTAATCATCTTTGCAATCATATACCCTTACACAAATCATTTTTTCTACAAATGCAGCCACTGTTGCGTAAGTACCCTCTTGTACTGAACATTTTTTCTACATGCCCAAAACCATTTAGAATAATGGTCCACCTGTTTGACCAGTTTTCTTCTTTAGAAGGGTTGATTTGGATAATTGATTGTGGGGGCTGATGGAGAGGGCGGGAAGATGAGGTCAGTTAATTGCTGCCTGGGGAGGAGGATGTAGGAGGTCTTTTTTGTTCAGGCTGAGGGCCCACTTGTAATAAATGACATACAACAGAGATGCTCAGAAGACACTCTTTTAAGACCCTTCCCACAAGGGAATAACAGATGTTCATTGTGATTTATAGGTCTGGGTTTTGGGGTCTAATACTGTAAAATGTCTGTGCAATCTGGGCTAGGCATCGCAAACAAGTGCAAATAAATATATCATGACTGAACGTACTATAGCTCACTGTGTATTAACAAAATAAAATAGCAAGCACCTGAACTGGGTAAAATACCTTTCAGTTTTCATTTTGCATAACAGAAATGTGTGCAGACTTCACACGCTTTGTGAATTTCCACAGCCAATGCTTCCTGGAAGAAAACAGCCCTCATCCTGAGCACTGATGTCCCATGGGTTCTGTGCCTTTAGATTATGGGAGATCTCACATCTGTTCTCAGACTTGCCAACTCTAATAAAATGTATTTATTTCAAGCTTCGCTGATGACTAAAGAAAAAACCCTAATAACTATTGAAATGGAAATCAACAACTGTTCCAGGCCACAGTAAATGGATTTGAGGACTTAGTAACCTGGCACCCCTGAAAATGTCTTCTACATAATGCCAGACAAACTAAGCATGTTTGGGAGCATTATGTCAGCTCTCACGGATGTGTATTTGATTACTGAGCAAACACAAAGTTTCTTTCTCATTTCTTCCTTTTTCTTATCCTCTCTAGAGGAGCAATAATGCTTCTTATTTTTTTAAATCTTCCCTATATCTCTCCCTCTAGTAAGTGTCTTTCATGCAGCTCTGATTCAGAGTGATTGGGACAGCAAATGACCTGTACTCCACACACTGTTGTTTTGAGTGAGGACAAGGAGTTTTAGAGCAGCACAGCCATAGAGAAAACAGTCCTGGTTGACAAAACCATGAACAAAATAACCTGCTATACCTTTGGTACTGAAACATGTATGCGTTTTCTTTTCCAGCCTTTAATGAACATTTGAAGAATCGAAAAAAAAGATTAATTGGCTTTGAAATTTGGCTGGGAGAACATTTAACATGTTTTCACTTATGTTCAGATGCCATGGCTAGAAAATGGTAGTTGTAATAGTATTCACATGCCATACCTCTCACTTTCCTGCCAAAAATCTCTTATTGTAAAGGTTTTTATAATGGGAAATACTTCAGTTTATCTAAAACACCAAGGGAAAAAAATATTTTTAGCTCTATTTTCACCCCTCCCCCATCTCCATTCTCACATGCATAATTAGCCAGCAATCAGGTATAATAGCTACACATGTAAATGTCTTTAGTTTCATGCAGGTGCAAAACCCCAAGGTTACACACAAAATCAAGCCCTAAGGATTAAGGCTTTCAATACAGGACACAAAAGCTGCCTTCCCCCCACTCCTCCACACTGGTTTCTCAAATATAGGTCTTTCTTTCACAGATAAAATCTAATCATGTGGTCATATCCTGACCCCTACACTGTGAAATGCAAAACCAATGTTGTGTGGGCATCTGAGTCAGTTTTGGTAATCTGGAGATAGCATCACAGTGAAGAGAAAATTAGCTCTAGAAGATGAAGCTATGATCAGGAGAACAGCAGAAAAATGGAGATTTACTTTGCGAAAATTTTAGAAACGTATTCTTTTCTGACTTATAGGCACTAAGACGTCTTTTCAGTTAGAACTAAAGAAACAAATATGGCTTTGGGAGTAGCCTCCATGTATAAAAGAGCATAGATAAGATGAGGAATGGGGAAAAAGCTACAAGGATTTCTTGTTTCCCCACAATTAGTGTACAGGTTATTTACCTATGCCTTCCACTGAAGCTGAATCAGCATTTTGAACTTACAAGTAAGAGATAGACATCATCTTCTCTTGGGCATATTCTGTTATCAAAAGGTGATGAATAATAATTCAGAGACACCTTCCCTCCGAGATCATCTATTGATATTCAAAACTAAAATCTTGCACATAACAAATGGTTCAAGGTACAGAGACAGACATTCCCCAGGGCAAGGAGCTCTGAGGACTGAGGTAGTAATGTGGCTGAATAGCTGGGTTAAAAGGTTTGCCAGCATGAATGAAAAACAAACCACTCAACCCAAAATCATCCTTATTGTGGCCATGAAATAAATACAAAATACAGGCACTGTGAGTAGAACTGGGTTTATGGTCAGAAAGGACACTGTTCTTCTTCGTGGTCACAAATCATTAGAGTAACTTTTCTGAGGGCCTGTGAAGGGTCCTCACAATCAAGCTAATTCAGACAGTTTTACAGAAACAAAAGCCAAATTAGTAATACGCAAAGAATTATCTTCTCTATTGGTTTCCAGGCTTAAGCAGCTGAAATTCCCACCTCTTTGCAGATGCATTTGTGTGGAGTGAAAGCAAGCTCTGACTCGCCCAGCGCTAAGTTAAACAAGTGCAGGAAGGCCAGATCTCTGTAAGAACTGGCATGCCCATATTTAATAATGTGTTTAGATAGCGGCGATTGCAGCCCGTCCTCTGTTATGCTCCACTCCAGTCGCAAAGCCAGAGCAGTTCCAGAAGCAAAAGGGAGTGCTGACTACTCGACAAGAAAGTAAACATTGAAAACATGCCTTTGCCTGCAGTATAATCTAACCCGGCTGGTATTGAGACAGATGAAGAGGGTTTACGCAGTGCGTTCTTCTGGCTTTGCTGGGTTCCCTGGCAGGAGGACTGCAATGCACAGCAGCACAGCAGCGCTGGCGGTGAGCGCCTGTGCAGAGCCCAGCTCCCAGCCCAGGGGGGGCTGATGGAGGGGTAGAAAGGGGCCCTGAGCTTTCTGGGCATTGGAGAGTTTGCATTATGATCTTTAAGCTCTTAGGCTGTCTCTTGTTTGTCTGCAAGAAAAGTCAAACTGTCTCAACATATGAGAATTTAACACGGCATTAAACTGCAAATCCTAAGCCTGGAAGGGCTCTTCAGTGGCAACCTGAAGTTCCTGCCACCACATATAATGTCAGCTTTTCATATTGCAGCCTTTTCCTTAATGTCCTTCTAACTTAGTTTTCACGGTGCCCTTGGAGCAAAGTGTCCAAAGTCATGTGCCAGGTGCACAGCCCCTCACACAGAGATTCAGGCACCGCCTGCAAGAGCTTCTGAACTGAAAAACTGTGCAAGCAGCCCAAGAAACTACACCCTTGAAATAACAACAGACACTGCCACAGGTGTTAGATGCCTCTCAGAGTCTATTCTCTGCACAAAATCGAAATATGGTGCTTGTCCTCCCAAGACTGGCAGCTTGGAGGCACTGCCAGGCTCTTTGGAAGAGCACTCTGCACACACCTCTGTAAGTCCCCTCTGCTTCCCCTGTGCTCCGTGCCATGCCTTGTGCGCATGATCTATAGTTTCTTCCCTCTGCCGCTCACTCTTAGAGAGCCAAAAAGCCACCTACTGTGCCATTCTCCATTAGGCCATAAATGCTCTTGAGTTGCTGGAATCTGTTTTGTAAATAGGCAATTAAAATGAAGGGAAAAAAAATCTCTGCTCAGCTTTGCATAGTCGGAGCCCACAGACAGCTGTCTAGACGGGGCTCAATCCTGCACATCATGAGAAGCTTCTGAAAAGTGCTGAGTTCCTTCATCTGTGAAGAGCTTAATTGCAGATAAAGGTAGCAAAGTACCTTCAGCACCCCACTGGATGAAGCCACATGTTATTGGGACTCCCACTGATTTTTGTCATCAGAGCAATTGGTTTTGAGAATAAGTAAGGAAAAAAATCTCCCACTGACACCAGTGGGAATCCTTGGCATACACATGGAACAAAACATTATGGTTGAGATCTTTTCTGGATATTGGAACAGTCTTTTATTTTGCTTATGCAAATTATATATACAAATTACGCAAATAATTACCAAGTCATTCTGGTAGACTGTATAATAATAACAATAATAATTATTATTGTCATTACTAATGTTGATGTTGTTTGTCACTATTGTTGTTATTCACATTTATGCTGATTGTGCCTTCAGGCTGGCCAAGAACGGTGTCCATTAGTGCCCTATGCAGAGGAGCAGTTGCCGCCTCAAAGTGTTTACAAACCCAAGGAACATCATGGATGCAGAAGGGGAGGGAGGGACAGTGGGTGGGTGCTCTCAGGCAGAGCCAACAGCTGGGAATGTCATTTGTCCGCAACTGTTTGTTTCTTGATCAGCAGATTTAGGATAGGGAGATGAGGAGGGATCGGAAGAGCCATGGCAGGACTGGTATGAGCAGACCATGAGGAAGGGAGTCAAGGCCAGCATTTCCATCATTTCTGGATTTCCCTTGCATCTTTCTCCTAGGGCCATGAAGCTGTTAGCAGCATCCCTGTGTGTGTGCAAGAGATACGTCCACGCCTTGGGTCTGGGTTTGTAAGAGGTCTGTGGGAAGTGTCTGCCCCATAAAGCTGCACTTCACAAACTCTCAGATCAGTGCAGAAATCCCTCAATGGCCAGATCATCCTCTTTGTATAGACTGCGATTTTGGGCTGGTGCTTCTCTGCCACTTGGTACAGAATGTCTGTTTTAGCCTTCAAACCTATCCCCAAGGAAACTGCAGTGAAAGCAGGGTTGTATCCTGGTGTGTTGTGGATGCACTTCATTTCCCTTTCATGACCCTCACGTAAGTTCATGCACCACTTCTACAATAGTGAATAAAACAAACAGTGGCCAATTCTCTGAGATTTGCAACAGGTAGCATGACCCAGCTAAACCCACACAGCTAAACTCTCTTACCCTGCAAAGCAGGTTGGCTTTGACCTGCTTTGTGTCAGGATTGGGCTGTGTCCTATGCCATGCCTGGCAGAGTGAGTTAACATAAGGGGCCATGGTGTCTCAGTCCAGTTCCTGCACTAATGCTTTGGCCTTGATTAGCTTATTAATAGAACCACTAAATGTGTTGCCTTTGCCAAAGCCCTGCTGTTGTTTCTCCTTCCTGCAATTTTCAGAGTGTTTGTTCATTGTTACTTGACATAAACCAAAGAAAAACTCATACAAATTCTTTGTTCCCCAAAAAATGCAAGAAATGGTCTCATTTTTCAGGCTGGGGAGATAATTGATCAGTCCTCTTGCAGTTTGTAACAAGCATATGTAACATCTAATGGCTTTTCAACACATAACTTTCAATTAGAAGCATGTGAATCCAGACAAACTCTGCTGAAGTCAAGTCTTTTATTCCTGATTTACTCCCTTATAATTTAAAGCACTGTAGCTGCATTGTGCTCGAACTTTTCAAATCTCAGAAGTCTAAATTTCTCAAAATGACATATGTGGCGATGATTTCCTGTGTGAAGTACAAATTATCAGGAATGTTTCTGCAGAGCTGAGAGATGCCAGTAACAATTTTTTTGGTCTACATTTCAACAGTTATTCCTATCCTGTTTTAACTTTTGTGGAAGCAATAAGGATGGATGAACCTGCTTCCTTTCATTTTTTAGTCTTTCTGTTTTCACTCTTCATTAGCTTTTTTTCTCTATTTTCTCCCCCTTTTCCACAATCTCTTATTAGTGGAATATGAAGTCATCTATTATCAGCCTGAATTAAACTTTCAAAGCTATAGTGTTCAAGTAGGTCTTATATTAGGCATGAACTAGCCTATTCAAAATGTGTAATACATCATCATTTTGGTGTCTAAGAGTTTTTAGTATGAGAGAAATGTATAGCAGCAGTTTTCTGACAAGACTTCTTATAATCAGAGAACATCTTTTCTATTGGTATTGGGTATGATGTGGGAAGTTCACATTTGCATATAGTAACCTGTCATTCACGAAAGTGTCGATTTGTTTTGGAGTACTCTATGTCTGTTGTGGGAGGGATAAGACAGATGAAAGTGAGGAAACAGTTGAAAGGTTCAGCTTCCACTAGAATAAATCTGAATAGCCTTGAGTTTACAGATGTAAAAGGACAATTGTTTAACAACTTCCTTTCTATCAAGATACAATATTCCAAGCCCATGTGAAATACAATACACCATACAGTACAAACACAATGCAAGTATGCTTAGCAAATTAAATAGCTGGGATAATAATATTTGGATAGCTGGCCTTATTTTCTTGATTTCTAATTTTCCAGAAATGTTGGCTGGATCTTGGCTTACAAACATCTTTATTAATTTTAATCTCCGTTTCTATTATCCCTTACTGAGCTTCCTTGTAAGCTGAGGAGGTTTCATAGTTCCACAGAATAGTTTTGCTTAATAGAATAGTATTTATCTTGGCCACTGAAATGTTCCTATGTCAAACAGAA
>JBCJKH010015525.1:0-18519 GCA_039877255.1 Loriculus beryllinus
GGAAGAGGTGAAAAGGCAGCTTTTGTAAAGTTCTCAGTATCTTCTCACTAGCAGAAAGTTCTCTTTCTGGGAGAGTACTGTAACTGTAGCCAGATGACATGCTTAGGATAGATAGCGCTGTGATGGGTTACACAGATGCTACCTGATGGGTACCGACACCTGGTATCACCACAGACTCTCCCAAGAGTGACCTGGACTCCAGCCCCATTCTCCTTGCCTAAATTTATTGGGTTTGCTGGTTTAAGGGTTTTCTCCCCCAGTGCTCTTTCTAATTTATACATTTCTTAGGCCTCAGGATGACAGGGAGATTGAGGGACAGCAGATACACTATTCCCATAATTTCAATTAATCATCTTAGAAAAGGACACTTTAAATATTTTAATACTGATTTTCTAATCTCTAGGGTATATTAGACAGCCTAAAAATACTGACTTATCAGAGCCCAAGAGTTTGTTAGAAGCAGATTAGGTTTCACAGTTGGGCAGTAACAGTTCCTTCTCCTTTTATGAGATTACTCTGAGCATTGTGATTTCCAGAGGGAAGCAAACCTCTCCTGTAAAAAGGAATTCAGCATGCAGAAACTAAACACAAGAAACAAAAGCTTTAATTTGCCCCAAATATCCTACCACTCCTCTCATGAGCTTAATATAGCAGCAACAGCAGACAATCTCGCACTACAATACAAACCACACTAGTGCAGATCAACTGCTGTCACCAGAATCTCCTCTGGAAACCCAGCTGAAACAACTGCTTTAGCACATGGAAAAGGAGGGGGAAAAACACCTCAAGCACAAATTCACTTCTTTCCCCAAAGAATGGCTAATAACTTTTTATATACTACAGGAACTGAAAGCAAGGGTTTTGTACAGAATTCTTCTTTGAAGTACTTTGGAATGGGAGCTGAGTATGTAGGTGAGCATCTTCAGGTTAAACAGGGACTAGAGATGTTTAATACTTCTGGGCACTGGGTAGAAATAAGTGCTTTTTCCTCCACACATCCAAAAAGGGGGTACAGTGCAGTCATCCAGTTAAACATAGTAGGGCACCAAGAACAATCAACCAGCACAGCTGCTCAAAACCAGGTCTCTGAAGAGTTCTCTGTCATTACTGTGAGATTAAACAGTTTACTCACTGATCTGTACTTTTAAGTCATTGCTCATGAGACAGCAATTAGGTTTAGGGCTCCTTGTTGGAATAACTACAATGCCAAGGCTATACTTGTTACATTTGCAGAGGATCATAACCTTTTTCAGTTCACAAAAGGGACAGTACCACACCTATTCTGGATACCCTACAGGAAGCACAGAAATGTTAGTAGGACCTTTGTAATTATCCTGGCATAAACTTTTAGCAGTACATTTTCTACAGACATTGTGATTTAAGCATGTAATTATCTCATCATTTGGTGTAAAACAGAAACCAGAAACAAAGCACAATTATAAGGATGGTGAGAAAAGAAAGCCATTCTAGACAAAGGTGATTGTTTAGAACGTTTGGTCTTACCCCGAAACCAATTGCTCATCAGTTAGAGGACATTGGTCTCTGAAATGGGAACATGGCCATAAACACAAAACAAAATACAACAAAAGAAAATAAACGAGGCAAGTACACAAAATACAAAGAAAAAAAAAAGATAATATTAAAACCTAGGATGAAGTATTAAGGGTTAAACTCCTGTAAAAGAAACACAACTATTGCAAAGAGTCAAAAGTTAATGGTAGGTGAATTCTAGGGACATACTGCAGGCTTAGATTGGCAACACGGAAAACAGGCCAAGGCATTTTCATCTTCTCACTAACACCGGCTGCTTTAATGTGGTCCCACAATACACTGCATTTATGGAGCTGTATTTACAAGATATATTTTATTTCATGCTTACCTTAATGAAAAATAGAAGAGGTTGCAGTCTGATTTAGAGCAGATTCTAAACTTCAGTTTCTTTTCTAGACTATTACTGGCTTTTTCACTAAAGGAACATCCTGTGCAGCCCCAAATGACCCATAGCTCTTCACAATTGGTTCTAGTCCTCCCATACCCACAAGACCCAGAAAAGGAGGATGCCAAACATTTATTGTTGCATACACAGCCAGGATTCTACAATGATTCTACAAGATTCTACAATGCACACAGAGCTGCTGCTTATTCCCCCAGGGATCTAAACAATAGGTACAAGCCTGGCCAGACTCAGAGCACAAGCATGAAATCATTCTCCAACTCTCTGCCTGTCCCAGGCAGTAAGCAGAAACTTAGGAAGAGTAGGCTGAAAAAGTTTTCAAAGCAAACAATCTGAAAAGGCTCTTTACAACAGGCGTACAGAGCAAGGCTCTGTTAACAGCTGTACTCACTTTTGTACCAGAGAAACAAACACCTATTTTCATTTTAAGTCAATCCCCTTTTTTTTTCTTCAAAAACCAAGGAAAAACAGGACTTGTTTCCTGAAATAAATTTCCCAAATATACTAAAAATTTAATCTGATAGAAACTTTATACTGTTCACATTAGAAAGAGGATGCAAAATGAAAACTTTAACAATTACTTAATCCAAAAGACAGCGGATTTCTACTGGTTGTGTTGAAAAGGGAACCCAGAGCAATTCTAAATGACAAACTATACAAAGAGAGTGATATTACAGGAAGGGTGTTTAAAGGCATGGATGGACAAATGGAAAAGCACAGGCTTACAGAAAGGAGGCCTTTCAGAACACGTACAAGGAAGAACACTGGAGTCCAGTGAAAGAGAGACAGAGGATACAGAAATGTTTTATCACAGGAGAACTACTGTTTGTTAGAAAGGGACATTCAACTCCTTGTTTGTCAGTAACTTGGGGTTTGTTATAACAGAAGCGTTTGGCCAATTAATGACATCAATGCTGACGCACTTGCTAAACCTCTTTTGGTTAGTCAGTTAGGCTACTAAAAAATGCCAAGTCTGGTCTAACATATGTTGCTATGCATGCATCCTCATTAGATTTTTTGCTTGCTGACTATACCACTTTCAGAAAAACTACAAAACCCATTTCAAACCAATTCAACCAAGCATTATCTTATGGCTTCTAAAGGGTATTTGCCTCACGTTTTCTTGGGAGGAGGAAGGAGACACAGGCAGTCATCTCTATGAACTGTGAGGGCTACGTATTACTGGTATAGCACTCAAAAACTGAAGGATGTTTCTGAAGACAGCAAATGATTAAAGGCTGAGAAGAAGCCAACAGAGATAACTGACAGGCAATTTGGTTTGACAGTGATATATTCTTCTGAATACCTTTTTGTTGCACAGCCACCATCAACACACCTCAACCACTTCTGCTGCCTGACTTCCTTTTAAAGGAAGAAAAGTCTGTATTCTGAAGACTCAAACTCATAGCTCCATTAAGTAGAAATTAATACGAGCAAACACACACTGGTAACCTAGGGGTAGGACTGTCATGAATAGGCTGCAGCTGTCTATAAAAGACAAAAAGCTTAACAATGACCAGGAAATTTAAGTCTAAAGACTAAAAGAAATCCAATTATGCATATCATTATGCTATATCAAAATGGAGTTAAGGCACCCAAAGTGATCTAATTTTGTTCTTTCTGAGGCCATAAAGGAATACATACAGCTCAACAGCTCCAGGAAAGGGCAGCTCAAAAATAATCGATCTGGGTTCCAATAGCTCAGGGAAGAAGCCACAGTGAACCTATTTTTAGGCTACAATCAGTGCTAAATTGCTAGTAAATTAAAGACAGCCATCCAGTATAAAAAAGGATGAATCCATCCCTCGTAAAAACTATTGCAGCAATAAGGTAAATCTGAATCAACCTTTGCAACGGAACATGAGAACACAGGGAAAACCCAACCCCTCAACATTATCAAACTTGCCATGCACCATTAACCCCACCTAGAAGTCTGCCCACTCCAAAGCCTCAATTTGTGCCACCAAAACCATCCACAGATGCTACTGTGATGCAGTGATTAAAAGGAATCTTTTTGCCACCTCTTCCTTAAAGAAGCCTTCCAGAAATAATACGAAACCATTTGATAAATTAATTTCATCAAGGGCGACTCCAATCAGAAAAATCACCACCACCAGAAAACAGACTGGACTTCATGCTGGTGAGATCTCTCAGCTCATACTGAACCAAGTGCTTCAGGAAGAGAACCACTGCACCACTGCATTGTGGAAGAACAAACTCACACAGACAGAACTGCCACTGGGGGAATGGCTCTCACTAAACCAGTCACTATTCCTGGTCTCAATGAGAAACCACAGAACACATTCCGACCAGGAGCCCAGGAGTGAAGATTCAGAACACTGGTAAGGGAAAAAACCTCCATGGGCTCAATAACAATACTGGGTTTACAGCATATGAAAAGTGAACTCCTTCTATTCCTAGTTTACAAATCGTATGCATTGCACCATCTCCAAGACACGTGCACTTCTCTGCCTCCACTCTCCCTTTAAAACCTCTTTTACTCCAAGGTACCAACTTCTGTTACTCCTAAACCAGTCTGATACAAATCAAAAGTCTGAGAAATCTGTTGTACATACTTCTGAAAATCCCTTTTTGCTTTGTGCTGGAAGAAGAGCCTGTGTACCTAAACCAGAAGTTTTAGGCTACAACCAGGTACAGTTAAGGTACAAACAGAAGTTTTAGGTACACAAGCCCTTCTTCCAGACAAAAGTCCAGGGAAAGATCCTAACTCTGCCAACAAACCTCCTCTTGTCTAATATAAATTAACAGCACCAGCATATAAACAGCATCAGTGGTTTCTTCCACAAGCTGTTGTCACTGAAGAGAAGGATACATTTAACTGCTACATCAGTTGTACGGGATGCAGTGTACTTACAACACTGATTACACTGACATTGGGAAAAACCTTTTCGATAAAGAAACACAGTTTGAATTTCTCAATGCAGATGCCCAGCCATGTAAGCAGCACAAGCAGTGTGCTGGACCTCAGTATCTGGCCTCTAACAGAACCAGCATTTTCAGAGCAACATAAATGCTCCTTTTCTTCTACTTCCCCTTCATCTGCATGGCAACTATAGACAGCTCCATGGCAGATAATTTAAGGTACTTACTACTAATAGACTGGTGTTGTCAAACAGCTCAATTTCATCTAAGAAGATGTGAGGCTTATAAACACCGACCTTAGTAAGAGTAAGCACGAATTTGTAGGTATTGCTATATACAAAACTCTGCAAGTGACAACTTCTGTTTTTCGAATACCATCACTGCAGAAGGGATTTCTGTCTTAATATGTTTCATTCAGCACTTCAGAACTGTAATACTTGTGTTTAGTGAGCTCAGTTGAGAGATCCCTTTTATACACTAAAAGCTTAACAAATACCTGACCAGGAGATTAAACACTAACTTTCAAGTCCAGAGTTCTGGACACCAGTACAATGAAATAATCTAAACCTTTTCTTAACGTGGGTTATATGCCAGCACATTCAACCTACTTAAAACCAGTTTCAGAAAAACACTAGCAGTTTTCTCATCTAACCATAATTTGAATTCATAAAAGCTTTTCTTAAATCACTAGAGTAGCCACATATTGCATCACACTAATTCAGCACCATAGGCAACATTCCGCCATCAGAGCTCCACATTAAGAGCTTCTTCCAACCTGTGGAAATGGCAGATGCAACAAGAATCAGTATTAGACAGAAGCTGGTTCTGTTCCAACACCATCTTAATCTACAGGTAGGGAAATACTAGAGCCAGGGTTTTAAACAGCAACCAACAAAACCCCTGAGATAACCAACACTGCACTGAGTCCTCCTAATGTGCCCCATAGCTGCTGTCCATAGCACATAGCACAATGCCATTCACCAGTTCCCAAACTTAAAAACCAGGGCTTGCTCCCACTGGAGCTGTGCGCTGTACCCAACTGCACTCACCAGAGACACAACAGAAGACAGCATCTGAAGGTTTCAAAGATGCCAGAAGAGGCAAGAGATACAGGTTACTACCTCAAGCAAAATGCTTTTTTGTAATATCCCAGTCCTGGAAAAACATATGAATTGCTGAAGTTCACTGTCACGGGTGGTTTTAATTTCAGATAAGCCATTCTCAGTCATAGAGTTAAGAACACATATACATGTTGTGAGGTTGGAATCTAAATTTCTTGGGGGGGACACAGGTGATGAATACTTCTTTTTCACTGTTATATGAGAGAAGAGAGGAACTGGCCCATTTTATTAACATTGGGGATTTAAATATATATCACAAAAAAAATATCTGCAACTCAACTATGGGCCAACAGACAAAAAAACCCTTTTTATTTCCCAGATTTGTGTTATATCCGATAGTGACAAATTTAGAACCATGCAGCAGATCTCAAGTTTTCTACAAAAACTAATTACAGAGTCCATTTGTATGTACATGCATGCTGGACACTGCCTATTTTCCGTGTGTTTGTTACCCACTGATTTCGTGTAATGGAAAAACTCTTTAAGTCTCACTTTTCTTTTGAGCTACTATTTCATTCCACAGACACAAAGGCAGCTGTATCTGGGGAAACAAAATTAGTTATTCATTAGTGCACAGCAATTCCATACGACAACTACATGAGCTAGGGAAGAATTTGAGGTGACTGAATAATACATCCAGTAAAGAGGTATGCAGGTAAAGAAAAGTGGAATTTTGCCAAAGGATTTATACTCCTAGTTTTGAAGAAGTAACACTGCTTTTCTAGTGGGCATGAAATACCTGACCTATACCTTTCCCAGAAAACAACAGATTCAGTAGCACTTCCTCATGAGACATTCCTCATTACTAAGCACTCATTTACTCATAACTTTGCATTAAAGCATTTTCTGGCAGGCTGTTGTCTATACAGTCTGAGAAAATTTGCCTATTGAATCAGGAGGGAACAGAGCCAGAGGCCATGTCTCCTCTGTTTCAAAATCTTGGGCAAGGAGAAATGTTTCCCCCTACCTGGAGTCCCCATCAGGATCTTCTGTGGTGTCACCAGAGCCATTCACAGCATATCGACTCCTCGGTTTATCTGAAGCAAAGAACAGACAACTTTTTCTGGGAACAATTTCTGTAAAGTGTGTGTCAAGAAAATACTCATCTGTGCCCTTTCAAAACTATCAATAAGGCAGATCTAAAAAAAGTAGTATTAAAAGCAGAAAGCCTCTTCACTTTTAGGTTGAAGTACCTGATCTTGTTTTTTCTATCCTCATTCAGAAACACATAAAACAACAGGAGAAAGAGGCTTTCATCTTCAGGGGATAAAGAGCAGAAAATGTAACATTCACGGAAACAACTTCTCTCACAAGTTTTAGACAGAGTGGAAGACAGAATGTTGCCTGATGCACTTCTCTCACTATTGCTCAGGTTTCACGGCCATAATGCTCCAAAAGCCCCTCCTGCAGACACAGCTATCAAAACCCTTTACCAACAAAAAGCAGAAATGGGGTGGGAGGGAAGCAGCCAGCCAAAGGAGAAAGCCATCATGGCAGATTTTACCTATAAAAACAAATAATGGTTTAAAGACGGTTCTCTCCTGGTAGAAAGTGACTCACAACCTAGACGGGTGCCAAATCTCTCATGATATATATCAGTTAGCAAGCGACCCGAGTCAAAGAGCCTCATCAACTCCACACCTTTAGGCCATGCACCAAGATCCTCACTTCTCCCCCTGCCTCCACCTTGCCTTACAGCTCCAGCTCATCCAGGAAAACAACCACCGAGCACAGGTTTCATAACAACCAGCACTAATGTGGTTCAATTAAAGTGGGGTGTGAGGTGTGTGCTTGTGGGGGTGCCACGGCACCTGTGGGGTCTGAGGCATGAGGGTGTGAGACAGGGTGCTCGTAAGGGGAGTGCGAGGGGTGCGTGGAGAGTACTTGAGTGTGGGGTGAGAAGGCTGTGCGGGCTGTGTGCGGGGTGTGAGGTTTACCACCCCCGTACTGCTGCGGGGGGGTGCAGGCCCCCACGGGCTGCATTGGGCCCCCGGCGGAGGCTCCCGCACTCCCCGGGCCGGGCCGGGTTGGCCCCCGGGAGTAGCGCACTTACTGGCCTGTGCGGCGGGGTGCTCGGCGCCGCGCTGGAAGGGGAAGCGGAAGAGCAGCTTGTTGCCGCGGCTGCCCGAGCTCACCAGGATAACGCTGATGGGGCTGGTGCTCTCGCCCATGCCGGCGCGGTACGGTACGGTACGGTACGGTACGGTACGGTACGGTATGGCCCGGACCGGCCCGCAGGAAAGCCGTCCGGCGCTGCTGGCTTCCGCTTCCGCTGCCACCGGCGCCCGGGTAAGGCGACCGGCGGGCGGCGAGCAGAGGGGGGACGGAGGAGCGGCGCTGGAGGAGCGGCGCTTCCCGGCTGTGTCACAACCTCGAGCAGCCCTGTCCCCAGAGCAGCCCAGTGCCCCCAGAGCAACCCAGCACCTCACACACCCCCTGCCCAGCACTGCCGTTTAGCAACCCAGCGTCCCCCATTCAGACTAGGGCTTCCATGGACACCGCTCCCTGTTCCGCGCATTTCCAGTTTATTCCAGTGCTTCACGTGGCTACAGCCAGATCAGCCCTGTGCCCCCAGCACGGCCCAGCACCCCCGTTCAGCAGGATGGACCCGCAGCCACAGCGCTAGCCCTGGAGCTGTCACACAGGGCTGCCGAGGGCTGCTCATTGCCATTGGCCTCTATGGGTCATTTGTAGCCTTTCAGCCATTTCAGACTTAAGCATCTGCAGAGTTTACTGAAGTCGTTGGCAAACAGCAGCGTGGGCTTGTCCCTCCCTAGCAAGTCAGCCATTACTGAGTGCCCACAGGAGGCAGGATGCCAAAGTCAGATTCTTGGCTGCCCCTGCTCATGGAGAGGCTCACTTCATCTTGTTTCTCATGTTCATTGCATGATCTCAGGGCACTTTACAGCATTAATACCTTGTGGTCCCTGTAAATTTACTCCTGGCTGTAGATTAGTAAGGGTAACTTCCCCTGGCAGCTGCCTGGTACCTTTGTCTTACTTTGTGTTTAACCGAGATCAGAAATTATCAGCAATTACAAGAGAAGATGTCCTGGATTTTGCATGCAAATTCTGTACTTGCTTGCATTATTTAGACATTTGAACACTCAGATATCCCCACTCTGGATTTTGCTCTGCAGTTCCCCCCAGGGACACTGCACAAAGGTGGTGGCTGACGGGGGAGATGAACACACGCAGCACGGGTGTAATCTGCAGGGCCATTCTCTTCAAGGGCAGCGATAACCACTGAAGCAAGAGAGGATGTCACTGAGGGGGCAGAGTTGTCTAAGGGAGATTAAAGAGCAGTCGTATTATCACAGCAGAGCATTCCTCATGCAGTAGCGCTCCGCAGCTACGTTAAAAGTCCCCCGTGTGTCTTTATGCTTTGAAGCATAATTTTACTTTCTTAATCAATTGCAGACATAATTGTCTTTCCAGCTGTTGGAGGCCATAGTTTAGTTAAAACAAAGTTGCAAGTTCTCTGAACACTCTCAGGAAATTAAAGAACAAAGCCAAGATTTAGATTCTACTTTTAAGATTTCCAAAACTTAATGTGCCCCAAATTTATCAGAATTAGAGCAGATCTATGTGCCACCTTATCCACAGGATTTCCCCATGTGAGAGAGGCAGTGTCCATGGAGAATACAGACCTGTGTGGAAAGATATCCCTGATAACCAACATTCAATTGGTTGCTGGGTTTACAGTCAGGGTTGATGGAAATTATAATCCTAACTTTATAAGGACCAAACAGTCCTGTTGCTCATTTCTGCTGTTTAAAATGGAAACTCTAGCAGCCTGCTTTTGGGACAGGATTAAACCAGACCTATGTTAACACTAAAAATCACCTTAAAAACCAGCTTCATGACGAAGTTTTATCATCTGCCCAAGAGTGGACATTTTGCTGTGGGTCTATGAATCATGACTCTGACCAGCAGCAACAAAGGAAGGCAGATCTGGTGAGATTTCCCAGAGAACAGAGCTTCAGTGTTGATCCTGTGACAGAGGAACACCAGCACCCATGTTGTCCAGCTCCTTGCATTGCTGAGGCCAGATCTGCCGTGTCTTACTATCCTGAGGGCAGCTGGAGCACTGCGATGGAGGAGCTTGGCTGAGGTCCATGCAAGGATAGAGATGGTCACTCTCCATGTCACATCATTAGGCACATTCCTAAGGAGTTCCTGTCCCAGTGCAGATCCTGGGCAAGCAATGATCTCCTTCTAGCAAACCACTGTCCTCTTTTGTCTGCTCTGTCTTCTGTGACAGTGCAAGAGTATCTCCCAGAATTCATAAAGATTTCAGTGATAATGAACCCTCTGCTCCAGTCATCGTGCCTGCATAGACCGTAATCCTGCAGTCATGGAAGATCAATGTTCAGGTTAAACAGTGGGCAGCAAAGTAGGAAGGAGTCCTGACAGTCTCTGCCTTATCCCTGAGTATATATGGGCCACAGTCACTTCACTCGTGTTTTGACTGAGTAACCCCTGATTAAAAGCATTCTCACTGAGGAGAACTTGGAGCACTGCCATGCAGCAGGCAGTGTAAGAGGCAGCACTTTGGGGAAGACACAGAAACATTGAATAAATGTATAATTAACAACATCTTTATTTCCAAAGTAATTTTTCTATGGGAAAACTGCAAATTTTTGAAATGTGTGTAGCAAGGAATGGTGAATACAAGCCTTGCCTGGTACCTCTATCCATTTAGGCTGTATACAATGAATGTTGCATTGTCCTGTGCTCTGAGTGAAGGATTGCTGCCCATGCCATCAGAGGCACTTTCAATTGGAAACTGCACTGCATCTGCATAGCCAGACAGTTAGCTCTGTTTTTTCAGTGCACATGTATGGCATTTATCAAGGGGAGGATACACAAAGAGAACTCTGATAATTTTCTTTATGGTAAAGTCATTGTGCTCACTGGGTCTGAGGTGAGTCCCCTCTTGTATCCTCTCTTAAAGTGAGACACAGAGAAGCGAATTACCCAGCTACCCAGCCAGTGGACAGAGGGCTGAGGAGGGTGCTGTGGCACTGAGCACACTTTTAAATTAAACTGCAGGTAAAGTGGTTGGCCTCCACAGAGGTGATGATAATACAAGATCACTGAACCCAGCCAGACTTGCAGACTACAAAGTACTTTGCACCTGCCCTTTGGGAAAGTCCAAGGTTTCTACTGCTTCGTATGACAGATGACATGCAGAGAGGCTTCAGTTCAGAGCCCAGTGGAAAGCACAAGGAGTGGGTCAGAGCACTTCTCCAGGTGCCACTTGCCCTGGAACACTGGAGATACCAAAGGATACAGCAGCCACTGACTGACCACATTCATACTGGTTCTCTAGCACCACTGGTTCTTTCCCACCTGACCCCAGGACGCAAAAAAGCCCCAGGAGCTCTCAGTAGCATTGCTGTGAAACACAGACACATCTTGTTGAGGAATCTGGCTTATACATAGCAACCTTCTCTGCACAAGCATGCAAGGCTATTTAGGCAGAGAACACTATCTGACCTCTCTGACTGTACCAGCCAGCTTTCCCTGCATGGCTGCCAGCACTCAGTGGTGATGTGTACAGCTGCTGTAGTTTATCAGGGTAGCAGAGAGATTTACCTCTGCTTCATGTGCTGGCAGGATATTCATTCCCAGAGGTTCAGCAGCGACCATCTCCAGTAGAGTATTTCTTTGACACTTTGCCCACTTATCTGTGATTACAGACCTGTGCTAGTCGTTCCTTTGCTTGTTTGGTCCTTCAGCCATCAAGAGCGCCTGTGCTCTGAAGCTACTTGTCACCTATCATGGGCCCAGGCTTTCTGATGCATGTTCAGCATGTAGCACAATGCATGCCAGCACTGGCTGTGGTGCTATTTTACAGTTCCAGGGATAATTAACAGGGATCACACAGCTAGAAATCAGAGGTGTGCAGTATGAGGCATAAGCTCTCTCCCTGTACCCATAGGGATCATGATTAGTGATGCTGTTGTAAGCACTATTAATTGCAGAGTGAGTCCCTAATTCTTTGCAAGAGGCTGGCAAAGTTGAGTCCTGGCAGTGCGGAAGCAAATGGCAAAATCTCCACTTATTCTCACAAAATCTGTCTTCACTCCCCCTCTAAACAGTACTGCACATCTCCCAGTCTGTCCTTACCACTATTTAGGAACCATTTCATAGGAAATATTGTGCCACATGGCACCCACATATACTGGAAGTGTATGATGTGGCACAGAAAACCTCAGGTCTTGTGTTCACACCTGTGAAACAAGTGAGAAAATACAGATATTTCTCTAAGCTCCTTAGAATGCTTGAAGTCCATATGCTCCTTAGCTTAAAGATGTGTCCTAATACTTCATCAATGGAATTTTCCAGCATTATCTCTCTGTTCATGTATCAATATGTGTCCAGACAATTTCTACAGACCACACGGCCATTACGTTAAGAAGCAAGAAGCTGATAACGCCAGCAAGCAAGGAGGCCAATGCACTGACCCTTGCCAAAACAGGCATTGTTTTGTGGGGAGATAAGAGTCTCCCACCTCCATGGGTGGACCTCTGGAGTGGCCAATGAGTGTGGACAGGAGCCAGTGTCCACTCTCCCCTTCCTCTTTATAACCGGGGCTGCCAGGGTGATGAGTCCAAACCTGCTCTGAGCGTTCATCGCTAGGAGACCAAGCCTGCATCCTCCTGCACGATGACGCTGACTCAAGCTGAGAAGGCTGCCGTGGTCAGCATCTGGGCAAAGGTGACCACCCAAGCCGATGCCATTGGGGCAGAATCACTGGAGAGGTAAGTCCCCCCAGACTCTGCCGAAGAAGGTGCACCTCGTGTAAAACTTGCATGAGTGAGAGCACACTGGGACTGGTGAGAGCTGGTGGATGATATCTGTGTTGTTTGGTATGTAATTATATGGAATTATATCTGTGCTACAAAATGCTTCAAAATCTCACAGCAAACCATATCTTTCTAAGCAATTTTATAGGTTTATTTCTCATTACAACAATTCAGAATAATTCATAGCCAGGAGCCCTGGCAAGGAATTCAAAGCCATTCATATTCAGTCCCGAAACAGGGTTATCACTGTTCGGAAATGCACTTGAAGTGGTTTATTGTACAAGTGATGTGCTTTCTCTTGCAATTTCTGGGCATTTAGAGAATAACTATCCACTAAATTCACTGGGTACTCATGTTTCATTGTTCCAGTGATAAGTAACAAACTGTTAGGAAACAAGGCAACAGGACCCTCACATGAAGTATAGTGCAGTAATCCAAAATTCATACAAATTAAGGAAGCTGGCACTAAAGGGATAACAGCCTGGAAGTTATTCAGAAATGATGTTATTCAAAGTTATTTAAGTGTTCTTTACAGCTCAATATAAAGCACTGTGATACTGCTTCCAGGATTCTGAGTACCATTCATATCAATTCTGGTTCATTCAGCTCGTGTATTAGTTTGAAGGTCCTGCAGACTGGCTTACAATGTAATATAAAAAATGTAATAATAATCTGTGGGCCATTATTTATTTAAACCAAACAAAAATACATTGAGTTCTAATTTTTTTTTTTGCATATCATTCTTCTCTAATACATACAGATTAGCCCACTGTCTAATCTGTATGTACTGCAGAAGAAGGTTAATACCAGAAGGACCTTCCTGATGCAAGCTTCAAGCTCCCAAAGCCGTATTACAACCACTGAAGAGTGCACTTCTGTAGCTGACAGGTTTACATTGCACTTGCTCTGAGGTTTTGCCATCTCATGCATGCCATTTCCACTGCTCAGTCTCATTCTCATGTTCTCCTCCAGGCTTTTCTTCAGCTACCCCCAGACAAAAACCTACTTCCCTCACTTTGATCTCAGTCAAGGCTCAGCTCAGCTTCGTGGTCATGGCTCCAAGGTCATGAGTGCCATTGGGGAGGCTGTGAAGAACATTGAGGACATTAGAGGTGCTTTGGCCAAGCTCAGTGAGCTGCATGCATACATCCTCAGGGTGGACCCAGTGAACTTCAAGGTGAGTGAGCACACAGACTTCCAGGGATGAAAACTGCTATCACAGAATAAAAGACCATATATAATTTTTGCTAATGGCAGCTTGATCCCTGGCTGCACTGTGCAGCCTTGTCAACTCATGTTGCTGCTTGTTCTCCAGCTACTTTTTAACCTGAGATTGGCTCTTTTAATGAAAGATCTGGTCTAGCTCCTATGCTTTGTGTTAGACAGACTCAAGTCTCTGTTGCCTTTGTTGTAGTTTATTAATCTCCCTCACACACCAGGTATTATGACCTGTCTCGAACAAAGTCTTAGCAAATTCTAAACATTTCCACTTTGTTGCATTTCCCTTTAGTGAGGAAGAAAGGAAGGGACATTTGGAAGACAGAGTGGAATCAGGCAATGCCTTTTTCCCTACACCAAAGGCAACTCTGCATTTTTAAATATACCATCAGGCAGCCTTGCTATCTGGCTGGGACACATACTTGTCATCCCAGAGCATACTGTGACCAAGACACATTGCAGACCCCTAGACTGACATCTGTTACTGATTATGATGGATTTCATCCTGTTTTCCCTTACAGCTCCTTTCTCACTGTATCCTGTGCTCTGTGGCTGCTCACTATCCCCGTGACTTCACACCAGAAGTTCATGCTGCATGGGACAAGTTCCTGTCCAGTGTTTCCTCTGTTCTGACTGAGAAGTACAGATAAATGGCCTACAGAGAGGATGACGGATGCACATCCATGGGGCACCCCAGCAGTCCTCTCAAATCCCCTATACAGAGGCTCGGTCATCTACAAAACCCAATAAATAATTCAAATGTGGGCTAAAGTCTCTGTGTTTTCATCTCCATGTGTTCTACCTGCACTTGACTGTTCTGGCAGGGGTGCTCTGTAATTTCTACACAATATGAAAGAAAAAATGCTAAATGTTGTAAATTCATTTAGTAATTAATGTACTAATGACTTCATATACTAATTCATTTACTAAGCCATGTAAATTCAGTGGGAATAGCATAACATAACATAACATCATAACATATTCAGTGGGAATAACATAACATTGAGCAGAAGCTCCTAACATGCTACAGCCCTGTGATTACTACTGCTCACCAAGGCCTATCTTCCAAAGACTGTTTCCAGGGTGATAAGGAAACAGTCTTTTACCCTGCTGGGATATTGGATGGATCCAGACTTTTTTGTTTGACATATACAAAACCCATCACAGCCTGTTGTGAAAAAACCCTGCATTGCCGTATATTGTGATTTGCCCAGAGAGATGGTGAGCATTGTCTTCTCATGCTCCTCTCCATGGGGTATGAGCAAAGTATCTGATGTGCTTCATGAACACCTTGGGCTATCACACCTGCTAGACAGGTTTGGTAAAGGGACCATTCCCTCAGGTTGGCATCTCTTGTTTTTATACATGGAACTTTACAAGCATTTGAAATCTGGGAATACCAGTGGCCACCGCAGATCAGTGTTGATGGCATTTCTGGGACCACAGATGTTCAGGGTTTCTCTGGAAAGAAGTGACAGGGAAAAGAATGAAACCGATGGTCACCCTGGGGGGCACAGGGATCCTCCATACATACCTGTTGTGGGTTAACCCCATTGGGCAGCTAAGCACTACACAGTTGTTCATTCACTTCTCCCCCTCAATGGGATAAAGGGAAGAGGAAAGGAGGAATAAAAGCAAGAAAAGCTGGGGGTCACAATCAATCAAGCAAACAAGCAAATAGAAATAATGGTTTCATAAATGAAAGATAACTGGCAGAAGAAGGAAAGAAACAAAACAGGTGATGCAAAGGCAACCACTCACCATCTCCTGAGGGCATCCCAGCCACTTCCTGAGCCAAAAAGATGGGTAAACCCCAAAAAGTTCCCTGAGCCCCCCTCTTTTCCCATTTATTGCTGAGCATGGCATTGCATTGTATGAAATACCTCTTTGGGTAGTTTGGGTCATCTGCCCAGTTGTGTCCCCTCCCAGCATACGCACACCCAAAAATCTATTCCCTGGCAGGGGCAGAGTGAGAAGCAGAGATGGTCTTGATGCTGTGCAAATGCTGCTCGCCAAAAGCCTGAACAACAGTGTGCTATCGGGGCTGGTTTGGTCACAAATCTGAAGCACAGCACCGTATGAGCTGTGTGAAGAATGGTATTTATCAGGATACATTCACCGCCCATGTCTCTCTCAGTGGACTCCTAACATAAAAAGGTGTGCTAGGAGTCTTAAGCACACTCTGATCAACAGCCTGGACTAGCACTACAAGCTGTGGTCCTCATCTCATTTACGAACCGTAGGGACTGTGTTTGAGCAAGGGGGAGAGAGATGGTGTGGAAGCTCTGAAATCACCAAACTGCTCCAAATGTGTCACCCAGCGTACCCCAGCAGTTTTAAAACATTCTGCATTTGTGGGTCTCGGGTAACCTGAACATTTCAATCCACAGCTTGGGTGCTCATCAGCATCTGGTGTGTCCCTAACCCCAAAGCTGTGCCAATGACTTCATACAGTGAAAGATGTGACCATCACCATCCACCTGTGGCATGTCCCAGAGTTTATGGGAAGAGGCAGGAGCACGTGCCAGGGTGGGAAGAAGGGAAGAAGCGCAGGCCTGACAAGTGTCACAGAACGGCCTTTGGGAAGAGCATGCACCAAAAAGTAGGCTCTTCCCCTCCCAGGTTTCTCAAGGCTGCTAGAGAGATGATGTTTCTCATGGCAGATTCCCAGCACGACCCAGGAGAGCTTTGTCCATGGCTCTCTGCTTCAGGCAGAGAGGGGCTGGAGGACATGAGGGGCCAGGGACATGTGTGCGACCCACCCCGACACATGGCGCACATGGGGGAATAGTGGCTCTCAACAGGAGGCTTGAGGATGTGCTGGCACCCTCGGGACATGCCCGTGGCTGCTGCTAACCATGGGGTAGCACAGCTGGGTGCTGCCTCCAGCCCGCAGCCTGCTGTGGGGCTGGTGCATGCGGCAGGGCAGGGCAGCCGGGCCCCCTACGGGCCCCCTCAGGGCTGGGCCCCCCAGGGCAGTCAGGGCCCCCCAAGGCACTGCACATCCAGGGCTCCCCTCGCCCCTCGCCCCTCGGCACCGATAAGATAAGGCCAGGGCGGAGGTGCCGGCTGCTATAAGAGGGTGGCCCCGGGGACAGGGCTGCTACCGAGAGCTGCCTGCCTCTGCCAGCCGCCGCCATGCTGACCGCTGATGACAAGAAGCTGATCCAGCAGGTCTGCGAGAGGTCGTCGAGCCACCTGGAGCAGTTCGGCATCGAGGCCCTGGAGAGGTGCAGGCCGGGCCCCATGGGCAGGGGCGGGTGGGTGGGAGCCCGACGGGGGTTGGTGTGGGGGACCAGTGGCACTGACCACCCCGCTCCGGCAGGATGTTCATCACCTACCCCCAGACCAAGACCTACTTCCCCCACTTCGACCTGCACCATGGCTCTGAGCAGATCCGCGGCCATGGCAAGAAGGTGGCGAATGCCTTGGCCAATGCTGCCAAGAACGTGGACAACCTCAGCCAGGCCCTGTCTGAGCTCAGCAACCTGCACGCCTACAGCCTGCGTGTCGATCCCGTCAACTTCAAGGCAGGCGGGGGACAGGGGAGCAGGGATGAAGGAAGAGAGACAGGGGACCAGGGATACGGAAGGGGGACAGGGGACCGGGGATGGAAAAGGGCACAGGGGACCGGGGATGGAGGAAAGGGGACAGGGGACCAGGGATACGGAAAGGGGGCCAGAGGATTGGGGATGGAGGAAGAGAGACAGGGGACCAGGGATAGGGAAAGGAGGACAGAGGACTGGGGATGGAGGAAGGAGGACAGGGGACCAGGGATAGGAAGGGGGACAGGGGACCGGGGATGGAGGAAGGGGGACAGGGGACCGGGGATGGAGGAAGGGGGACAGGGAACCAGTGATAGGGAAGGGTGGCCAGAGGTTTGGGGATGGAGGAAGAGGGACAGGGGACCAGGGATAGGGAAAGGGGAACAGGGGACTGGGGATGGAGGAAGTGGGACAGGGATGGGATGGGGGGATGCGATCCACAGCAGCAGTGCTGAGCCTTCTTTTGCCTTGCAGCTTCTGTCTCAGTGCTTCCAGGTGGTGCTGTCTGTGCACCTGGGCAAGGATTACACCCCCGAGGTGCACGCTGCCTTCGACAAGTTCCTGTCTGCCGTGGCCTCTGTGCTGGCTGAGAAGTACAGATGAGCTAGCGCCTGTACACGGGTGCCATCAATAAAGACACTTCTGCTGCAGCACTATGTCCGTCTGTGCTGGGGCCTGGGGCTGGGGCAGGATGCAGTGTTGCAGTGGTCACACCAGAGGAAGGGAAGGAAAGAGGGAGTGAGGGAGAAGGGAAGGGAGAAGGCTGCTGGTGAGGTTGGTCATGGTACAGGGGAGCAGCACTGGCCATGGGCTTCCTGGATGACCCCCAAGGCCCGGCCTGCTTCCACCCTGCCCCAGCATGGGTTGTGGCCGATGCTGGTAGCAGGAGCCATGGAATGCAGCTCAGCCTCTCACCTTGCTGTGCCTGCATCCCTCTGGGGAGTAGGGGGGAAGGAGAAGGATGACTGCTACTGCTGAACCCAG
>JBCJKH010015527.1:0-22606 GCA_039877255.1 Loriculus beryllinus
GCTATGGTGTGGTGGTAGCGTGGCAAGGTGTGCGCAATGACCCCCTGTCAACTGTTTAGTTACCTACCATCCACAGTGACAATGAGTTAAAAGGGAAGCTTGGCTACCACTGACCAGGTTTAGATAGTACTGCTTTTGGGTTTGTGCCTGGACCCACCTTGAATGAGCTGTGAAGTCACACGAAACCTTCTTAGAGCAGTTCTCAGCAGGGATGTGCAAACCCCTTCTGGTTTTGGCTCAGGCAGGGTCATATTCCCTGAACTTCAGTCTGAGATTTGTTTCAAATACACACAGGCCCTCCAAAGTGTAGTCACAGCCAAGTTCAGCCTGGTTGCATGTCAAACGTTCAGATGGTTTCCACCCCAAACTGTAAATCCCACTCTATCACCTGGAGCAGAGCCCATTCTGCTCAAACTTCAGCCTGCGTTTGGGGAAAACTTGACCCTGCTTCACTGAAAGGTTTGCAAACCCAGCCCGTGTTCTGGGTTTGTCACAAACCCTCCAGAACAGCCAAAATGCCCGTGGTTTTAGGGTTCATCTAGACCTTGTTGCCGGAGTCATGGTGTCATCTAGTGGTGACAGCTTGTATGGACAGAGACATAGCACTCCTCAGTCAGTGTAGTGCAATTTCAGGTCCAGTGAATACCTTTCTCACAAGGTACATCAACTTTCTGAGAGGCAGAACATGCTCCCCATTTGAGGAAAGACCATCTGCACCTTGAGAAAAGCTTATTGCAAAAGCTGCCTAATAAAGTGAAGGGCAAGCTTTGCTTTTCATATCACTTCTACACAGCTAGTAGATGTAAGTCCTGGGAAAAGAGAAAACCACAATAATTTTGAGGGGTAGGAATCAGCAGCAGGCTCAGTTGTAAACAAGTTCTAAATCTGAGAGTTCCTGTCAGTGTAGAAGTTGCATCTGCTGAAATGTACTTTAACCTACACTGCTATAAATAAGGAACCTTCAGTAAGATTTAAGCTTAGAAATCTTACCTTTCAGCTGAGACAAAGCAGAAACACAAACATGACTGGTTTTCCAGGCTCAGCTGATGGGTAGGAACTCGGTTACATCAGCCCTGTTCCCATAGCCTCAGGCACCGTACTGAGTCACTTGTCCCACAAGCTGATAAAAGCTCTATCTCAAAGGAAAGAAAATTCTCTTCAAATTAGAATAAGGATCACAGTGTCAGCAGAAAGGCAGGGAAAAAAAGTAATTTCAGCACTGTCCTGGAAACCAACTGGGCTTTCAGGTTCCTGAGGTCTTTCTGAGGTTTCATCAGGGATCCAGCTCAGGCATTTCTTTGGCAGGTTTGTCTTCTTACCTACAACTTAATCCCTTCCTCTGATCTAGTCATCTTGTCTGCAAACTAATGAGTTTGGAATTACTGTATGTTTGTGTGCCCCTCTGTTTAAGCTCTGATCTGTGACAGAGCCACAGCTGCAGTTGGACTTGCTTGATTCTTTATTGTCTGGGGTTGCAACCTGAAGACCAGGCTTGATGCTAGAAACACTGAAATTCAAATCCCTGTTTACATGTGGGGTAAGAAGGAAAAAGCACTTTTCAGAGCACAGGTTTCTGTTGGAAACCATCCCTAGACAACACTTTTTAAACCTGATAACAGCACAGACCATGGTAGAGGATTCATGGCAGAGAATCCCAAACACCTCGTCCCACCTTTGTCACAGACAGCATAGGGAAGACTATCAAATACTGCTTGACTATACTCAAAATGACCACAGGAATTATGAATAAGCTGCAGCGAAGTGTTTTTGCTTCTTGGACCTGTTTTCTTCCCTCATCTTAACACATGTGTTCTGCTAATTCTGTGATGCTTCACAGTGCCATAGCCACACTGTATCTACTGCAAAAGCGAAGCCCAAGGCAAATTGCTCAAAGGTAGAAGACTACTGCTATGCGGGAAGGTTTTTATTTTTTAGTAAGTACTCATGAACCTTAAAATAATGACTTACAGAGCCTGCATGTAGAGTCCTTTCACCCCAAAGATCCTTTCCAAAAGCACAGAACCACAGAAATGTAGCTGCCTCTGGAGCTGAATACAGCTGCTGTTCACCCAGCCCAGCACAATAATAATATGGAGAACTACTGCACTGTCCACGACAAACATCTGTGTTTTTCTGGTAAATGCATTATGAATTTCTGCACACTTGCTATACCAAAGGAGACTCATATATTCAAAGGCTTCACCTGAGACAACACTGCAGAGTCAGCAAAATGTATTTCCTTTATGTCCCTTGGAAGGTCAAAAACCTCCCCAGCAGAATATGCCAGGCTCTTGAGCAATTTCATATCTGATATTCAGGTACTCGCTAGCTCTACCACTCAGTGGCTGCCGTGACAGATATGTCACAGCTAAAGGTCACGGCAAGGTTTTTCCCTGCCAGAGTTGCTGGCTTTACAGGAAAGGCACATTTGTTTCTCCCCGTGGCTCGAGCCGCGTGTCCCAGGCACCATGGCTTGTTTCGGAGTGCCCTCTGCCGCCCAGCCCACAAAGCTGTGAGGCTGCAGTTAATGAGGCCGAGAAAATTAGCGGGATCCCCATTAAGCAGAGGCAGCAGTCAGCACCATTCAGCCTCACACGCAGCGCAGAGTTGAGACCTGAGCTCAGCATCTGACTCTAATTACCAGAGCTCTAGAGGCAACACGTTTGGAAAGCACTGCCACCTACCAAGGCTGCAAAGACAATTAATTTTCAGGCCTGTTTTCTGGAGCAGCTGTACCTCAGCTTACCTACCACACCTCATAAAGCTCCTGCCCAGTTGTTCTCATCTGGGATCCAGAGCGCAGCAAAGCAGAGTTTGTTTTGAGACAACCTGCTTAAGAACAGACCAAGACATATTCCTAGCTCTGTATCTGTCACCAGCAAGTGGTCTTCAATTCCCAAAGGCATGTGTGGGGTGTTAGGGTATGTAACATAGTCTTCATGTGGGACTTACATCCACACTCCCAACAATCGCTCTCAATTCCCTTCTTCTGGCTGCCATGCACCTCTTGGGAAGAAATACCTGAATGCAGTAAAGTAGGTAACTCCAGGTTCCCTTCAGTGAACTGCTAGCATTGTCTGCCTGCGTGATTATCTGTGTCACTGTGTCATCCTCCCTGTTCTGCTCTCCCCAGGCAGGCAACAGAGCCATGCACAGCATTCCTAAACCTGAACACAAGCATGTGTGCAGTTTCTTGCTGCTACAATAAGCAGTGAGGCTTTAACTATGGCCATGCTGATGCTAGAGAGGGACATATGAAGAGTAATAAAACTCAGAGCAACACTACCACTGCCATGAGGCAACTGATACGGTACCAGAAATAAACACAAAGGCATTGCCTAGAACTGCAAAGCTTCAGTAACAGGGCTGCTGCAGTTGCAACGGCCCATCAGAACAGTTGTTTTTGGGAGGTTGTGCTATTTAATAAGCCAGCTGATGCCAGGACTGCAAGTTATCATAGCACATCTACTTTTGACAGTGAAGCAGCCTATCTAGTAAGTACTGAGACATGTGTTGCCCAGCGGATTCTAGTCCTTGTTATACATGGGACAAGCAAAAATGCCATGATGTCTCAACACCAAGCAGCGTAAGTGCAGTACTTTTCATAAAGTCAAAACAATTATTAATCATACTCTTAAGCTGTATCTATGTTGAGGGCAATTCCTTTTACTGCTCTTTTTCTTACAGTGTTCACTGTGGAAGCAAGGGGAAAGGATGGACATACCTATGGTAAAAAAAAAAAGTCTGATCTAAACTGTTCTCTTGGCTACAATCTCTTTCGCTCTCTCCAGCATATTCCAAAGAGGACTCTAGCTACTCTTCCCATGTTTGCTCAGCTCAAAGGCTTCTTTACCAAATTCCCATTCCCTGTTGGTACCAACCCTGATGCTATGCAGCATTGGCTGGATGTCTGCAGGGGGTACCAGGACCCCTCTTACCAGCCAGAACATCACACAGGCACGTTGTGTTAATGGAGGTAGATTGCTGCACTTCAGTCTCCAACACACACATAATGAGATTAGCATTTGAATAGTGCTGATCCAGTTACCAGTAGCACTGAACTCTGGGTCCATCAGATGCAAATGAATCACTATAAATTTTGCTCCTTTCTTAAGGGCTCTTTATATGCATGGCCAACACAGCAAGAACCACAGTGGGTATAGCCAGGGAAGTCTGTCTCTCACCATGACCTGGAATTTCTGAGAGTGAAGAAACTATAGGAGCATCTTTTATAAAAAGAATTTTATCCAAGAGCATTCCTCCCCCCCCCCTCCTCCTTTTGATGCCTCTTTCCTCCGAGGGCTGTGGAGGCATCAGGACGTATTCAAGCATAACGTTCAGGAACAAAAACCTTCAAAATACCTTCATGGAGGTCTTAATTCTCTATGTTAGTAATTACCTGAGCAATTTCTGAAAGTTCTGTCAGCCTCCTGGCTCCTCCCTGATGAAGGTGAAGTAAGTCTGTGCTGTCTCCAACTGCATTGGTTCAGTCCCTCTGAAGTGGCTGCAGTATTCTGGAGCATCTTGGTACTCTTGCCTCCTCAGTATCTCTGGAAGAAACTACAGAACAGATCCCATGTAGGAAGAATCACCTTTAAGATGCCTTGCATGATTAAATGCAAACTGCCTAATCCTCTCTGTATCTCAACAGATGCTCAAGCATAGGGGAGTTTTCTCCCACCTCTGTGCTGTGGACAGGAAGCCCGAGAGGAGGGGAAGCAGGCACATCAACCTGTGAAAACAAAATCTGCAGATTGCAGCAGGTGAGCTTTGGCACACACCATCACCAGAAAACACAATGAGAAAATAAGTCACAAGAGCTTGTCATTCCTACTAACATGGAGTTCTAACACGTTCACAATGTTTCTACAATCTTTACAGCAGAAGAAATTATACAATTGAGATATAGGAAATACAATAATCTGATAGTTTTTAAGAAGATCCTGCAAATGAGCTTGTTCTTGTGGTAAATCCCACTGACCTCTACATGCAACTGGCTCCAGCTGCTTTCATTTCTCTGAACAAACCTAACAGAAGAAAATAATACCATGTCAGCTCTCTAGCCAGCCTAACTCAAGTACAGAAAATAAGCGAGCACTATGAAGAACGCTCAAACTCATTCACTTCCCAATACCAAACTCTGACTTTAATTGCAGTCTAGCAGGTTCTACGCATCTTACATTAGAACACACAACAACTGCTGTGTGGGTTGAGATTTGCAACTGGGAGTGACTTTCTGAAGTCCAGCATTAGCAGAGCTGTTTATTATTCCTAATACAATTATTTGCCAGCTGACAGTCACTTCTAACCTAAGATATTCCTAACAATACTACTACAGGCATTTATTGAGAAGTTTACACCTATTCATGTTCATTTATCCCATACCCATTCAGAAGAACAACCTCTGATGCCATCTCCATTTATGCTAGCTCTTAATTGATCTTCTCATCATAATGCTGCTTGAGAAACTCATTTGGGCTTTCACTTTAGACAGTACATTTATTTTGAGATGCAGAAAAGGAAAATACACACACATAAGCACTAACTTGAACTAGCAAAACATTAGAACTCCTCACCACCTCCCAAGAGAAAAGAAGAAAACTTCTCATCTCACCTGCTCCTGGTTACCAGAAAGGCATGAGGAAGCATACTACATTTGTAGTGTCAATCAGCTCCTTTTCCTACAGATCCCAAATAGGTACAACTAGCAGCAGGCAGAGTACAAAACTTGCTCCAGCTGCTTGTGTAATACAGCTGAATTAAATCAATAATTAAAGCAGTTCTTGCACACGACTTGTCCCCAGTGAACCTCCAATCGTTTTTAGAAAGCCAGCAGCACCTCCTCACCTTGTTAACGAAGACAGGGGCTCAGAGCCCACCTTGCTGTGAGCCACCCACCGCACAGGCAACAGACAGTTGCACAAGACCCACTTTAACACCTACTGCAGAAGCCCAAGCCATTTAATTCAACAGGCTGACTGCAGCGCTTCCATACTGAGAAAGGGCCAGGCCTTCACAACACACAAAGATCCACCTCACAGGCAGAGGCGAAGCGTACTGCCTTCACGGCCCCTCTCCTGCTCTGCAGCACACCGCCCTCACACTGCCTTTGATGCCTTCTCCAGCAGAGACCCCTTTGGATGCCCTGGCTTCGGGCCGGCTGCCCTCTAAGCAGCCTCAGCTGCCCTGAGCCAAGGGAACGAGCTGGGAGTTCCCTCATTAAAGCAGAAACTCACCCTGATTTAGGTGCTGGCTCACAGATGCTCAAAAAGACTACCGAGGGGTAGATGTGGGTGCAGCCACCTCATCAACCCTTCACAGCAGGCACCCACTCATGCCCTCACCTTGCTCCCTGCAAGGGCCAGCCTGCTACCACAGCCCAGCTCCCGGGTAACCCCAGGGGCCCGGCCGAGCAGCTCTACCCCAGGGCTCTTCCCCTCAGGGCCACGGAGGCCTCTCAGAGAAGGCTGCCCTCGTGTGAAGGGCGATCAACCCGCTCCTGGTCCTTACAACACTCCTCCTCCCTCAGGGCTGAGCTCACCTCACGGCTGCGCGGGCCCGCCCCGGGGCCGGGTCTCCCTCCCGACGCTTCGGCCCCTCAGGGCTGGGCTCGCCTCAGCTCGCGGCTTCTCCTCAGCGCTGAGCCCGCCAAGGGCGCGCGCACCCCTCCGCTCAGCGCCCCCTGCAGGCGGGGGCGCTCAGGTGCTGACAACCGTCGCCTCAGCCGCGGAGGGGAGGGACCGGGCTGGATATGGAGGGAAAATGTCCGCTAAAGATGAGGGTCCTCGAGAGCTCCTCAGTATGGAATCTTGCACAAAACATTTATTTCATTAATAAAAAACGTCATTTAAGATGGACAGTAGTGGTAGAGAGGACTGCAGCCTTCCTATAGCTAAAGGGCGTCTATAAGAAAGGTGAAGAGAGGCTTGTTACAAGGACAGGTGGTGATAGGACAAAGGGAAATAGCTTTAAACTAGAAAGGGCAGATTTAGGGAGTAATTTCTTTCTAAAATTTAATCCATGAAGGCGCTGAGGCACTGGCACAGGGTGCTCACAAAAGCTGTAACTGCCCCATCCCTGGCAGTGTTCAAGGCCAGGTTGGAGGCAACCTTCTAACCCAAACCCTTCTGTGAGAAGCAGCTGAAGAAGAATCCCCATTTCTCGATTAGAAAGCAAGGTCACAATATAATGACCAATACACAACCGTGCAGGATGATGTAAACTAAAACTCGGTGCATGGCAAAGGATGTACAACAGACACAAAGTCTAAAGGTCTTTTATTACATTTTATAGATTAAATATATCTTCAGTAGAGTCTTCTTTTTTTAAAACACACAAAAGGAAAAAATACATTCTTCATGTACATATGAAATACTGACCACGTAGCAGGGACCATGTACAGTGCAAAGTATGAACACAGCTACACAGATATCACCACTTGGATGATTATCAGGCTTTTCTACAGTAAAATTAGGAAAATTTAACATTTCTGCTTCCAAAGAGAAATCCATACCCTTCCCATTCATGGCATTTTGTGGGATTGTGCAGGAAAGGGTATTTTTCACTATTTAAAGGTATTACAAAATCCTTGCATTGCATGAAAACTTATTGGCCTCCACAAGCTTAACCTCTTTCACACGTTCATAATCATAGTACAAGTTTTACCGTGATTGCAGCCCAACTCCAAAAACCCAAGGAAAATCAGGAATATATAGAACCTGGTAAAGAGAAAGGAATGAGTCAGAGTGATTGTTGCAACGTCCAGGAAACATGTACCCACTTGTACACACACATACACAACAGATGGAAGATAGCGAAGTGTGGCTGAGCATCTTCTATTTATTACAGGTTTGGAGTGAGGGCACAGGGTTGCACATTTCAGTTCAGCAGTGAATCTCCAGTGTCTTTCAGTATGGGATATCATTCTGGTAGTACTGGATCATGTCATATGTCCTGCTCCTAGGGGAGAAAAGCAAAGCCAGAGGTAAGTGAAAGCTTAGAAAAACACTGCACCCATTGTCACAAACATCAAAATCCCACAGAAACAAAGCATGGGTGAAGGAAATTAGCTGCTAATCAAAACTAGCCCTCTGTGCTTTGAAGGCATTGTGAAGGCCCAGTTACTGTTATTAACAGCATGAAACATCCTGCTCTTGTTTAAATCAGGTAAAAAAAGTATTCTCAGTGTGGCAACAGCAGCTTGGATCCTGTGTTTGGATAAGCCAGAGGCACCTCACATTGCATTGGTGGTTTGATTTAACAGAAGGAAATGCATATTAAATGAAGCAAGATCATCAGGGCTGCATGGAGACAGGATTATGTGGAAATAAAAGGAATCTTAATTAAGGAGAATGCCAATAATGAAAGTGCAGGGGAAATAACAGCATTAATAGCAGCATCTCTGATGAGTGACTGAACAAACAAATCTAAGCCCTGTTACAGATAACTCAATTATCCATGGGAAGAGCTTATTCAGGTCACAATAACCATGCTACAGGTAGAGAAGCTCCAGCTTATCAGACCTACGGTGGCTTTGGGCATTCACACCACAGCATGCTGCCTTTGTAACCTCTAATATTGATCTAAAGATTCTGAGCAGATGCACCAGCAGGCACTAGAAAATCCAATTCAGTTCTAGCAGGGCTGTTCTCAGGGCTTGAGCCTCTCTGGTCTCAAGCTGACCCAAATGGAGCTAGATTAAGAGTTTGTATTACTCTCCCATGTACCCCACAAAGTCTGTATTATCTGGGATAATAATAATAAAACATGCACTTATGATATTTAAGTTTTAAATTTATTGTATTTAAAGTATTAAATGTAATAAAATTACATTTTACATGTAATTTCCTATAAAAAGCTTTGCACAAGACGCCAAACTATTAGTTTACTTGAAGGAAAAAAAACCTACAGTTGATAGGCTAGCTGGTGATTAAGTTGGGTTTTAAACTACTAAATACCTGATAGTATAGTTAATAGTAGATGACAAATAAACACGGACCAGCTACAAAGACATTCAGAACCCACACTGCCAGCATTACCTACCTGAGGTATTTTCCCCAGCCAATATTACATAAGTAACATATGGTCTACAAAATTATTAATATGTTAATGTAGTATCAAGTCACGAAGGAAAAATAGTAGAAAGATTAGAACTCATTTCTAGAGAAGAGTTGTGCACAGAATAACAGCTCAGAATTTCAGGAGGATGTTCAAGGCAACTTAATGCCTACAAGCAATTTTGAGAAAGATCTTGGAAAGTCACTGTGGTGCTGTTTTAGCCTAATTCTTACTCAAACCAATAGACCATGTTTTTTAAGAAACCTTCTCCTTAAAAATAACAACCTTTGGGATCAAACTCTATTAATCTGGACCAGAAAACATGCTACTTCTGTTGCCATTCAATGCCATTCTTTACTATTTATCCCTTCATTCATAGAGGTGACCCTACCTATCACAACTAGACATCTAACCCTAACAGTACAGTTGGCCATAGGAGCCAAAAAGCTTAACTTTGGGGCCAAAGATTCACCCTGACAGAAAATCTTCCATTCTTTAGACTAGCCAGCCTTGCTATTTGACCAGCCTGGGCTTTAGCCTTCCTCACCAGTGTAAAAGAGAGGAGATGAACCATGCTTAGAAGCCAAGCTGCTATCGTGCTTAATCAAAATATTGACAACTCAAAAATGTTTGGGATCTGACTGATAGAACTCTACTTATTAGCTCTGCTCAAAGCTTGATGACCTTCCTTTAGCCATAGGGAGAATACATGCACAGATGCCAAACCTGTTGCTGAGGAAACAATTCTGGATGATCTTGATGATGAAAGTTGCAGCCTCCCGTTCAGTCATGTTGGGGCTGAACCTATGTCTGTATGCAGAAAACCACAAAAAGCAAGAGTAAAAATTAGTGAGGCTTCCTTTGAGCATGATACAAATTCAGTTTTGCACATGCTCAGCCAGGTGTTGATTTCACTTGCTGCAAGTACCTATTTTCTTGTGAGAGTACCTTGTTCAAACTACATAATGTTTTAATAAGCACTTGCTGCCTTTAGTCTTACAGTGAAGACAGAGGCTGTGATCATCAGTCTAGTGGTAACTCCAGGAACAGCAGATCCCTCTTTCTAAGCAGCCATTGTTCTTACAACATCTTTGCAATTAATAGTGTCCTCCAGCTTCTGCCCACCATACTTTATAAATCTGCACTTATCTTCAGGAAACTGTAGGGAGTTACGTACAGGAAATGCCCAACTAATTCTGCTCAGTCTGGAGCTAATCCTGGAGGCATAAGTCTGAAGGGTTTAAAGTGTCACATTAGAATTTGTCTGTTCAAGTTGCTGGATGTGACAAAATATTTCCATTATCTGTAGAACAAATTCTGTTCTCCAGAGTCCAGCAACATCAGGCATCCAGGACATCAGACTCTGCAACACATTACCTCTTAATGAAAGCAGATCTCTCCTTTTGCGGTCTTATTTTGCTAGCCCTACAGACTTAAACACGTATTTGCACAGTAAATGAACAGCTTGAACCTAACTCCACAAAAAGGCCTCTGGAATTCCTACTTTCTGAGATATTCCGTAATCAAAAGTTAAACATCTTTTACAACATTAAGACATTTGAGATTTGAGTAGCATGACACCTATACACACTGCACAAGTTGTGGCAGTATACATTCTGTGAAGAACATATGACTATTTTCCAGTTCATACATATGCTGACTTACTTCAACAGCTTGATTGTCTGCCCTCGAAAACAGGGCAGCCCTGTATCCAACATCAATGTAACCAGTGAGACAACAGCATCCATGTAAGGCCTAAAGAAAAAGAGAACAAAAAGGCTGCAGCAATCAAACTCCTGCAGTTTTAGGAGGTAAAGCAGGCAAGCTGAGGGGTTCAATGAGCTGGATCACACCTTTTTCTGTAATTAAATCAACACATACAATCCTCTTTCATTTGCTGGTAGAGTTATACCACTGCTTGTAATCTGCCAGTTTAATTAAATTTCCCTCCTTAATGTTGGACTACCAGATACTCAGAATGCTGCAAGATAAACAGTCTCAAGGAGGATTATACAATACAGTGCTTGATTAAACAATATTTCTTCAGCATCAGACAGGTGAATCAGTGCATCTAAACAGTACAAAAGGCTGAAACCAGCAATACCACAGTAACAGCCTATCTTGTAATTCCTAATTACTCTATGTAATTCTTTGCTACATCAACCCAGCTTCCCTTCTCCTTCCTCTCCTCCCACTCAGAACACTTACTACCTACCAAACTATTACTCTGCTACTTGGATGACATTTTTTTTCTCAACACAAAACTTTCTCCAGACTGCTCCCCCTCAAGGAACCAAACTGATCTTGACTTCAAGACAGCCCCATCTGGGCCTACTAGTTGAAGAAATTTTGATTCTGTAAGATAACATCAATAATACTTTATAGTTGTGACAGAATGAGCTTTTATCTAGACTCTTGTATTCTCCTTCTCTCACCCACGTACAACATCCTCTTCATATAGATTTATTAGCGCTCCTGCACATTAAAGCAAACATTGTTGGCTTGGTAGAGAGCAAGGTAAAGCTGCAGATCTTTACTGTGAGTGGCTGGCAATCACAGGTGAAGAGTGATGCTACCAAAACCCCCGCATATTTTACAACACACGATTGTAGCACTTCTTCACATTTCCTGTGTAATTAACTCTAGCTGAAATGGTGATAAATGTGATTGTCCTATTTGGGAAAACAAGAAAGATTTTCATTCTGCTGTATTTTCTTACTGCAAAGTTTTAACAGCATACTAAATGACATATGGAAATGTGTGTAGTATCATATTTATACACTGAATAGAATGTATACAATTTTTAAATATAACACAAGAACAGATGTCCTGGTTTCAGCTGGAATGGTTATTTTTCTTCTTAACAACAGGAAAAAAACCCCCACAAATTTAGGCTGCATAACTGCAGCATTATTAAGTTGTTTCAAAGTCTGCAAAATGTACCAGGACAGCCTGGCAGCCTCAGACCCCCTACATGCAAATGTGTATTATTATTTATCTTCTCATCTGGTTTTAGACATGGAAGAATTTCCACTTTTGAGAAGTTAAAAACACCTTACCTGACTGCCAGATAGCCTCTGACACACATCTCCATAAACCATTTGAATGGAGTTGCCTCCATTTTTCCTCCCATTATCATCACCATCTCATCAGTCAGCTTAATGTCAGGCTTTCAGCCCAGATTTCCACCAGGTGAGCTTTCAAACATGAATCCAAAATCTGTGCACAAAAGATAATGTGCCTTATAAACTCTGTTGATTAGCTGCCCACTGTCAGAGATGACAGAAGAAAAGAGATGTGGATTTCACATATTAATATCTACTTCTTTCTACCAACATTTCAACTCCAACTAGAACTGTTGTGAAGTGTAAAAACACCAATAAAAGAAACATCACCATAACATAAGACTAGACACAAGAATGACATCAAATAAACTCCCTGCTGAAACATCTGTGCAGTTCCAGAAAATCAAAGCTAAAGCAGAGGTTACAGACTCACATCATTACATAAATTTACTTGCCAAATTTAATTCATACCCATACAGTGATGAAAGGAACCCAAAGATACATTTATGTATCTTTACATACATATACATACATAAGCATGCATAAGAACATATACTTGTACAATCCATACGTACGTATGTATATACTTTTCTGAAGCTGGTAAAACTTTGCAAAGCTAAATTTACACAGAAAAAGCCAACACAAATACATACACAATACTGAACAGGCATGAAAAAAATGCCATGTATATTTATAAACCCTGAAATCCGAATATAGATTGGAAAGGGAAATGACTTATTGTCTTCTCTGAGCAATACATCACAGCAGAAGGAAAACGCAACTACTGAAATTTGAATGTGGGCATCACTGACCAATATGAATGATGTGTCCCTTTTTGTCCAGCATGATGTTGCCATTATGCCTGTCTTTAATCTGGAGCAGAAACAGGAGAAGGCTGTACGCAGCCATACTGCGGATGAAATTATAACGAGCCTATGCAAACATGAAGATGAAACAAAATCAGAAGAACACAGAGAATTTAATAAGTCTCATCCCAGCAGCAGATACAGCTGCACAATGGTTTTTTTCATTCATGATTAGTTTGAAGCAATATTCAATGACAATCTTCGTACATCTACAGCTGCAATAATTTCTTTAGCTAACTCACTCATAGCTAAAAATGCATTATCAGCATTAGAAAATACAGCACCATGATAGCTATTATCCAATTATTTGTCATTATTTCTTATAGCTAGAATGTTTCTCAGTTGAGATTTTGCTGTTCCTGCAAACTGGTATTTTACCTTCTGGAATGCGAGGGTAGACTCATCTCCATACTGTCTTGTAAAGTAATCATACATCCCAAAGTCTGTCTGCCTGCCCAGCTGGTCACGGGATGTGCAGTCAGGAATGCATTCAATAACACCACACTGAAATGGAAGAGGAGAAACAGGTCTGTAAAGCACGCTCCCAAAATATATTTTGCTCATGGCTCTTGGCAGTCATACAGGTCCTCTGGGAAATGTAGGAAGCACACATCACTGAATTTCTAGTTTACTGATAAAAAAGTGCATCCATTTTTTTTAGGACTTCCATGCAAATTATGTGACTTTCCACTACCTGCACAATGTAGCACCCAAAAATCAAACAACAAACATGAATAACCACAAGCAGCAAAATTTCAGAGCCAAAAGTTTTAGAAAGCAGGAGAGGAAAAACCCTTTTTGTTGCCGGTGCTTCAAATATTTGGCAGTATTTCCCTGCAGTAGGGAATTTTTATGTGTGCTGAAAGAAAAGGTCTTTTTTAATTAGGAACTATTTGCTAGAGCTATACAGTTAATTGTACTTACCCCAGGAGCTGTGGCCACCACTCTGTATGGAAACACAAAAAGATCCAGGCCCACCAGCTGAAATATGTTCTTGAAGAGATCGATGATTTGTAAAGCTAACATGTCCTGTTAAACAAGAAAAAAAATTGCACAAGCATTACAGGGGTTATGGATCATAAGTTAAGATTACAAAAATGCTCTGAAGTGAACATTAAAGTTAGCCCAGCAGGTCTGCAGATGTGTGCTTGTGCATGCACAGTGGCTCTTGGGGAAATCAAAATGGGTAAAGATAAATGCTGCTTAAGTGGGTAGCAAGCCACACTGAGGATTTAACTGCTGACCTAAGAGGAACAAACTATTCCATCACTCTTTGATAAGAGGGCTACTAATAACTCCAGGGGAAACAGCTAGCATTCCCTCTTAATCAAAACCAATCAAATTTCAATGTATAAGATACCACCTTGGAAACTACTGCTTTGTTACCAATACTGCAATTAGAAAATGAGCTCCAAAAAAGAATTTTAAGTCATGGTAAACTGTCTGAAAAGAATGGCCTTTGTTTCCACACCAGAATTTCTCTATTTGGTACAACACAGTTCTTTCCCTCAGTTAGGGAGTGGTACAACACAGTTCTTTCCCTCAGTTTGTAACTAGTGGAGACTCTCAAAATTCCAAAGGAAAGTATTTCTATACTTAAATGATTTTCTTCTTACATATTATCACCTACAAATCTGTCTTTTATAGCTGCAAAGCCCAACAGCTCTATACCTGTCTGCAGTCATCGCCCACTTTAAAGATAGCTGCTTGCCAACAGATTTTCTTACTGTCCACCCCTTCTTCTGCACTTTCATCTATGGAATCAGAACGGCAACGCAGACCTGCAAGAAGAGTACAAAGCAAAACCCAGACATGGACTTCAATTAGTAACCTTCTACCAAGACAAGTCCTCTGCATTCAAAACCACCACATTTCACTGCAGGTGCACTACAGGTATTTCTGGCTCGTAAGGTGAATACCGTAAGATAGTTCCCTTTATCTACTTGAACTGGAATATATCAAGATAGTGTTCATGATTTACCTGATAATGCCTGAATTGCATTAAGTTAGTCAGCTAGAGCATCCAACAGAATTTATTATGAGAAAAAACTGCCAAATCCTGGAATTTGCTACAGTCTAAAACAGAGGGAAAGACAATCAATTGCTACGTTAGTCTAAATTAATTGTTAAACTTTTTAACAAGTACTATGTGGTCTGCTTCCTGGGACTTAAAAAAATTGAAACAAAAATGGATTTAATGAATTTCTTTTCTCTTCCTTTGATCCAGTTTTATTTCTGAGCTGAATTACAAAAGATAAAATTCAACATGGAAATAATTTTCCTGCTGCTTTACAGGTTACTAAAGCAATTTTAAAGGAATTGTTGACTCTCAATTAGTAGTGTAGATGATTTAGGATGCAGTTACTAACCTTCTTTTTCGAGCTCACTAACTCCGCATCGTTTCACTTTAAATTTGGCCAGGTAGGGTGCCTTTGCTGCACTAAATTGTGAAAAGACCGAAGATGATAATGAGTGCAAGTTAGCCAAACAAGGATTTATAGAAAAAATGTATCATGAATTAACTTAATGGGAGAATATAACAAGAGCACGGTACCTTTGCATAGGAGTTCCTGATTTGTAATCAATGTCCAGAACAATAGCTTCAGGATTGCTGGGCAAGTAACAGCCTGTAAAATGGAGCAGACACTTGAGAACAAACCCACTGGCTAGCGCAACAATGCAACTTGGAGAGTAACTGATGTTAGTGTCTGTAACTTCAGTACATAGTTCTGGATTAAATAAAACGTTAAGAGATAAACTGGAGATGATGGTGTGTGAGCCAGGAAGGATGCAGTATCTCCTTTTCATTAGTGAGCGATTGCCAGAAACTAACAGAACACAATTTTGAACTAATCCTGCAGAAATGTACAGATAGGACTTCTCTTACGATAGTCAATAATTAGATGTGGCAGTGTGTCCCACTGCACTGGGGAGGGCTCTTAGCAACCAAAACATGGTAGGAGAATTAAGACCTGCTAGAGATCAGGAAAAGCTTTCATCAAACCCCATTTTAAAGAGGAGATTCAGACTGCGAAACCTACGTTCAAGATTTGCAAGGACTTTCAGACAATGATGTTCAACGGAATGCCCGATGGGAGTAAAAGAAGATGAAAGGAACTGGACACATTTCATTCTTGAAGTAACATAACTCCTCAAAAATGCCCCATCTCTTTAAAAAAAGCCCACTGTATCATATGATTAAATCACTCCTTACCAGGCTGCACTTTCACCTCAGAGAGAGCACTCAAACAAGCTTTTTTTCTTTCATCTCCTTTAGGGAATGGTCTGGAAAGATGAATGATATATTATTTATCTGCATACTATATATTACCCTATGTACTAGCCTCAAGTTTGTTTCAAATTTACATAAACTTCACTAAAAATGTTTCTTCCTGTAATGACAAAGATCTCTTACTGCCTCACTTCTAGAGAGCTTACAGGCTCAACACCTAACCAGAACACATTCTCTTAATGATGGTTATAGTCTGCTTCATAGCTTTAACATTCATTTGACATACAGGTTGTTGACAAACTGAAACAGCATAAGATACGAGACTGAAATATATGAAGGCTCCTCCTCACACAGAAATTTTTGCATAATTATACCTGTGTAAGCACCACTATAGTTATACCAATATAAGTTTCTTTGTGCAACTTATTCTAGAATAAGAACATTGGTAACTGGAAAAGACAAGCCAGAAAAATGCCTGTGCAATTACATGCCTAACTTGTTCACTGCAGGTGTCAACTGGATAATTAGTAAAATGGTGAACAATGAGTACATACAGTAACCCAATTGCACAGGCACATGTGTTAACTGTCTACTGAAGTCAGTCACACAATTGCATGCTCACCTGGTGTAGCAGCATACAACTGAAAGGCATTACTTATGCTCTAGTTCTAAGCACTACAGCAGATTACTGAAGCAGCAACAAAATGGTTAAGATAATGAACTCATTGCAGATGATGATAGATTTATTCATTTGTACCATCTACAAAGCAAACAGCATCTTCTCTGTGTTGCCTTTACATTAGAGACGAACAAAACCAGATTCATTTTAAGGCTGAGGTGCAAAATGCAGTGCTTGCAAAACAACTGTTATCAGTTACTTAATTATAACTTGAAACTAACAAACAGTGGATTGATTTTATTCTAAACAGAAAGATACTCAGATCCTAAGCCCACCATTTAAATCCATCCTAACGCAGTGAAAACATCTTACCATGCACATAGAGAAGCCTAGTATTTGATTTCTGTGATGTAAGTGTCCTTTCGCCTGATGCCCTTATACTGGTGGTTTGCAAAGCTTCATTTTAAATGAAGTATGTTCCATGAAATGCATTTTATGAGACTTTCAAATACTTTTATACACCAGAGAATGCTTTAAAAATATGCAATGAAACCACATTTACAGTCTTAGAGCTTGTGTGCTGAGCTGCTGCCATCCACTGGCAAGCTTTATAATAAATAGTTAAATTTCATATCCTACTACAGTCTTTACAGTCAACAGTGGGCAGGACTTCGCATTTTAAGAGATCAACAATTCCATTTTTATGGCATCAAATCTTTCTCCCTAGCCACAGTTTAGGAATGAAGGAAAAGGACTTACATATGCAAAAAAAACCAACTATCTTTCTATTACGCTGCACAGTGAAATCTTTCTGGGAACAGGAAAAGAATTTCATGGAGCCTTAACAGAAGGTAAACCAATTTACCTATCCTTGAGATTTTTTGGTTTTGTAGGTTTTTTGATCCTTGTTCCTCTATTAGCAACCACGATGTGTTCAAATTTAGAATCATCTGCTTCTAAAGTTACAGCTGTTCCAGATGGACTGCTAGCTCAAAGCATGAGCACTGAGATCACGACAGATACAAATTATCCCCAGAAGTCAAACTAAAATGGGCCTTTGCATCCTACAAATCTTAAGTTGTATTAAAGAAAAATTAATTCCTTATAAGTAATTATTTTTGCCTGCAAACACTATCCCAGTACCCTTAAAAACAACTCAGCCTCTTAATCAGGACACTGGCAATTACTAGAACAGTTAGACCCAAAAGAGGACAATTTCTGAAGTACAATACTTACTTGATAATGGCTGAAACGTTGGTGATTTTATTAAAGAAATCAAATTCCCGTTGGTAGAACTCCTTGGCTGGGCCAGACAATGAACCAGTTATCTCCTCTACTAGCTGCTCCAGAAGCTCCCCAATGTCAGCTGCATGTGGAAAACGAAGCACCTCTGTCAGCAACTTATTTCAGAAAGCTAAATTATATGGATATAACTACCTTTGGAAAATATTAGAAAACAAAAAAGTCCTGATGCAAACATTACCACATCTTTCAATGGAATCTGTCAGTTGGAACACTTCTACAGAATGGGCCCTGCCTCTACAAGTGAAAAAAGTTCCTAGCTACAAATATTGCTCCTGCCAAGAAAGAAGCAGGAAGGAGATTTAGTCTGAACTGAGACAAAGGAGTCAAGCTAGATTGTATTTTAAAGCACTCACGATCTTTTTGATGTCCTTCTTCATCCAGGTAGATATTAGTTTTCATGTTCCAGATGAACTGGTGAGCCAGTAGCTGGGATTTGGCAGCTGCCCACAGGATGTATTCTCTGACATAACCCATCTGCAACCACATCCAGTCCAGTAAGGATCAACGATCATTGCAGCTCTAGCAGACTCAATATTACTGCTTCTAATAGCTATTCTTCAAACACTGAAAATATTTAATGGATGGAAAGAAAACCTCTGCTCTCTCATTCATGCTGCTAAAACGGCTTTTGAAGAATGAGTGTATTTCCAGAAGTTGCATTCCCTTTCCTCTACTTTCAACTACTTCTGTAGTCTGTAGATATTTCTATATTTGACTGATACTAACAGACAAGATGTCTGATGTTCATGTTCTGCATTGCAGAGGATATTTATCTATGAAAAGTTCTTGAAGAACAGCAATATGCAGTCACTTATGCTACCGGCTGGGGATGTCTCCACCTGAAAGTTATGCATTGACCAGAATTCACATAGCTTGTGGATAGATAACAGTGATCTTACATTAATGAACTCTGCATTTGATTGGCAAGCTTTACTTCTGGCTTCTGCAAGGTGAAACTAAGTTCTGAAATTCACATATGTGATGGAGCAAAAGACACTCATAGATTTCATCTCTGGTTAGTTCCACAGCAAAACCATTGAGGACAGTAATTTAATTTTATTACTGCTTCTCATGCAGACCTTCAAAAGCTTTAATCAAACTCCTCACCTAGCCTTTGCCATAACAGAATCTCTTTCCTTAGATACATAGCCTCTGGTTTCTCAAGTTTACCTGTTCATATCAGAGGTGTATCCAAAGCAAGCCAGCCTCTAGAGACAATAATTTTTCTTTTATGTATTAGATATAGTTTAAGCTGAAATTTTGTCTGACCTGCAGTTTCAAGTCTAAAAGCTGCCTTAAAAATCTGTTTTGTTCATGCAGCTGTTTCATATCCTCACCTTGTCATACCGAAGTGCCTGCACAATCTGTGGAATGTAGAATAAAATGGCATCCTGAAAAACAAAAGATGGCAGGGGTTTTATTGTTATTGTTTTATTAGTTGGAATGCAAGACAGGTCACATGCACAGAGAAAAGCTCCCTCCAGTTAGATGATGAACAAAATACCACTTCCTCTTTATTTTAAACTATATATGTAAGTCTCCTTGTCAAATTATTTTTCTGTCCAGTTACTCCCTTCTAAAATATTTTTAAGAATCACATATTTTACAATTGTGCTACAAGTCTGGCAGGTGTTGAAAATCCAGCCTTCTGCTGCTTTAGAAGATACACCTTTCCACTGAGAGAAGATTCAAAAGGAACAATTGAGAATGGCAATCTGAAGAATTCAGTTTAGTCCGACTTACAACAAAAGAGTTGTAAGTATACAAGCCAGTATCACATGGGACAATAAACTTTAAGTTTTCATCCTAATCTACTCACATTCTGAAATGTGGTGTGCTCATTCAGCGTACACATCTGTCTGTGGTATTAAAACAAAGCCTGTGGCCATAACCTTTATTCAGAATGTTAAGGTGCTCTTGGAACTAGTCTTACCGGAGGAAAAGATCGCAGGACTTTAACCCCATACTGAGCGGTTAGAGGATGAGGTGGATACATGCTTGAAAAATAGGAAAGGCCAGTTGGTGGATCTGTTGGTGCCCAGCACAGAACATGGCTGAGTTCAGGTGCATCAGCATCAATTGTATGCCAGGTAACCAGGTACTGAAAAAGGTCAGACACATTAGGAGTTTATAGTACCCAATCATGTTTGGGTAGTACACATCAGACAGTAATGCTGTAATCTAGCTTCCTATAGCAGGGGAAGCTAAACACGGTACACTTCATTTTACAAAACCACAGCTACTTTATCTAAAGCATTTTTTTCCCAGGGAAAACAAACTATTGGAACCCCCTCACCTCCCAGATCACCACATGAAGTTAGTGAAGTCACATTACTAAAAGCACAATACAGGAGCTCTAGCACAGGAAGAAAGAAGAAAGGATGATCCCTTTTGTACGAGTCAAAGAAGATCAAGTTTTTCTGTCATCTATTTTACAGGTGATATACAGAACGCAGCTCTGACAAGACTGTCCTTCGCATAACTACAGTGCTTTACTGCACATCAGCATGAGTCTCCTCCATTTCAAGGGGCCTCTTGGCATGCAGCACAGGTTCAGCTTGAAATAATTTCAGCAGCACCACGCACTATGACTCAGTCCAGTGATCTTCATCATACTATGCAAAAGTAACAGAAATGGTGGCTGCATTGCAAGCGATGAGCTCGGAGACATTTTGTGTATGGTGAGAATATACCCAGGAGCAAGATGTACCATTAGCTAACTAGTTACCTACTCTCATTGCTGTGGCTCTTGCCTCAGCACCCTATTTCCACAGCTGTCCTGTCATTCTCTCCTACAGAGCTAGAGCTAGAACATACACTGTGTTAAGTAAAGACTGTATTTTCCAATACATCTGAAAGAAATGGGCATACTGGGCCCTATAACAGTATGAATATTCACGAGTACCTTTATTGCTTCAGGAACATCACTGACAGCTCCTGGGTCCAACCGAACCAGACGGGTTACTTCTGTTCCAATAGCTTCAGTGTTCTTAAATCTAAGAGCAACCAGGAACACAGCAACATTATTAGAAAATTTTGACAGCCTCTTCTATTTATGTGAAGATAAGGACAACAAAAGGCAGAGAAGAATATGCTCAATAAACAAATAGTCCAACTATGAAATAATGCACACTGAAGGACCAATATGCTGAAAAAAAGAAGATTTAGGAACAACCGGTTCTTATCCAATGCTTTTGTATAAACCACTAGTGTTTTAGCCCTCTATTGGATTTTTGGCTGAAATATACTGTCTGATTCTACAGACACCACTGTGCAGAACTCTACTTGGCAAAAACTATCACTTTTGTAAGGGGGAAAGAATTTCCTTTCCCTTCCGCAGCCAACTATGCTAATTCTCCTATAATACTTACTAAAATGCAAGCCAATACATAGCTAGGGAACTCTTCATTCAAAGATACTTTCAATCACTGTTTAAATTCTATGCCTGCTAAGGGGCTATAAAAAACCAAACATGATTTCTTCTGAACAAAACACCATCTAAGTGGTAGCAAAGAATGGGTGGTAGGAAAGGAAGCTGTACTCCACTAGAGCCTGAGCAAAAATGAGTCCATTAAGTAATCTAGTTCTTTTCATTTCAAAGGTCTCAAACAGCTCTGGCAGTACGCAAGGGGGCTGTAAACATGAGCAAGTGGCATCAGTACTTAAAGTGTAAGTACTCAGCTGCTACAGCAGCAGGAATTACATCAATTCTTTCTTTTGATATGTCTCACCTGGTAGGCAGCTGTACAGCAAGATGAGGAGAAATGCTCCACGCTAGATTTACATTATCCTTCCACTGCTTCTCACTAAGACTGATATACTTAGACCTCCAGTTTGCTACACTGCTCTCTCCAGTTTGATCCAGCTCTAGCTCAGGGGAAGACAGTGGATTGTACCATGTGATTAAACGTTCAATCTCGGTAGCCTGAGGGAAGCAGACAGAAAAGATAATGTTTTCTGGAAGAAGAGAAGCACTCCCAATTTCACACTCTTAGTTTATGTATCTTGCAACAACAACAACAACAAGAGGGGTTTAGAAATTCATGTAGTTTCTTCATTCTTCTGAAGACCTACCAGCAATGAGAGCAGCAATGTTCTTCGCTTCATGTAGTATTTGTGTAGCTGTGTACCTCTGTTGGTCTTCTTAGACATGCCTTGAGAAAAGGATAAAAGAGTTTTCAGTGGCTTTTGTTCAGTGTGTTAAATGGTGCTTTCAGACTGCCCACCCCTGGCAACAGTAACACATAAGAACCAAATAACCACAGGACACTGGTAAATTTAGATCAGAGTGACTTCAGAAAGTCAGCATGCAGCTACCCACTGCACAGCTGTTCTCTGAATACATGGAGTACAACAGGCTACAGGGATATCAATTTAGTCAGTACTGCATTCACTTCAGAAACATGACAGCCTACTAGAAAGAAAGAACACACAGTTTACAACTGTACCAAAACACAGCCCA
>JBCJKH010015528.1:16505-28696 GCA_039877255.1 Loriculus beryllinus
CTGAGGGACACCACTCGTCACTGGCCTCCAGCTGGACACTGAGCCATTGACCACAACTCTTTGTGTGCGGCCATCCAACCAGTTCTTTATCCATCGAGTGGTCCACCTATCAAACTGATGTCTCTCCACTTTCGAGACAAGGATGTCGTGTGGGACAGTGTCAAATGCTTTGCACAAGTCCAGGTAGATGACATCAACTGCTCTGTCCATCAGTTCCAACACTGCCATGGTAGCAGGAAAGGATAAGGACAACATCCATCAAATACATAACCAGCATGTTTCTTTTTCAATGGTATGATTGTTAACAGCTCAACACATGTGATGCAAGGGGACATTACATTCTCAAACCTACTCATGTATGCATGGTACAACCACCTGAAAGAAGAACCAAGAGGTTAAAGCATTCTAATACTGCAAAATGAAAAAAGAGGAAAGATATCAGAAGGTGTTTATCAAGCTTGCATCTCTAATGCTTCCTTTAAGATGTACTCTGAATAGATGGAGCTGTACTCTGAACTTCAGGAGCAAGCAATAAGCAAAAGTTGAAGAGAATGGAATTTCAGACTCTGCTCTGTTGCTTTCTCAGATAAAAGAAGAAGGAAGCCCTGAATTTTACTACAGTACAAATGTCTTTCATAAGCCTTTCACAACCTGGTAATAGTCAAATAAAAGATGTTCCGGGTTAGTGTAGTTGGTATCGTCCTCTGCAGTCAAAAGCAAGATTGCAAGTCCTCAGAACACAAAATGCTCTGTAAATAATAAGCATCCTGATGTACCTCTGCTTGCTGCAGTCACATGATATTCAAGACATTTGGTCATCTGTATTCAATTCTCAGTAGTATTATTCCTTTGCTGCATCTTAATATCCCATTCTAGAGCCACATTGTTTCACCCAGTGAATGGCTGTCCCACAGCTGCTCTAGAGAGTGGGCTCAGTATGCTTTAGTGTTTCATTTGGTTTTGAGTGTGATATTATGATTCCTGATGGCTCTAAAGCATTAGGGAAGATGTATCTTATTTGTTAAGCAGAAGCTTCCAAATATCCTGCTAGTGCCGCTAGTATAACCAAGCAAAATTAGATGCAGCTTAAAAGCGGGAGGCACAAGGGATTAAGATCATTAGCCTGCATCTCCCACTGTGCCTCAGCACTAACTCATACATTCCTAAAAGCAGCTTTCCTCCAATTCCATAACACAATATATGGGATGCAGATGTTAGTCTTGCCCATCAGGTCCCACAGCAGATGAGAAGCTGAAGCACTGCTTGTAGCTGAGAAATGCACACCTCTCCTCAGTAAAACACTAAGCTGTGGATCTGGCCTTATCACATCCATCTGCATGAGCACAACACACCCCATCACGTGACACCCATCACGTGACACAGACAGACAGCATCCCCTCATTCATGTCACAGCAGCCTGTCTCCAACTATCCCCCAAAGCCATCAGATTCATTTTTATAATTATATGAACATGACCGAAGTATAATCCTATATAAATTACAGTAAATTTGCTCATCCTGTTTGGAAGTCCCTATGGTCAGCTAAGGCACAAATACTGACACATCTGATAACATGGGACACATCTGATACCATGGGACATTAAAAATTGATTTTTTTTTATTATTACACTTTATCTGTCAAATTTACATTATTAAGCAAGTGTAACAACTGTCTTCTAGATGCTCATCTAGTACACTGTTCTATCTGATGCAGCTATTAGCATAAACTAAAAATGGTCATTGTAAATCAAGTCATGGAGCAATTGGCCATGGAGAAATTCACGTCACACTGCACTGATTTCCTACCCACAATAGACAGCTTTTTCAGAGGCTAATTCTAATTTAAATCATGACAAGATCACACTGTCTTGGAGAATTGTAATGAAAAGCAGTTCCTGTGCTCCATTTTCTGCACAGAAGTAACAAGAGAACAAGTAACAAGAGAACAGCACAGCTGATGTAGGTCACTAAGGAGAACATTGACTATCAAGCTAAAATAAAAAAATGTTGATGACTTTTTAGGAATTAAGACATCTAAAGAGGAAAACAAAATAAAAGTAATTAATGTAATTAACAGGAAGATGATCCTATATTGTTGTCATGGTTTAAGCCCAGCCAACAACCCAGAATGATGCAGCCGCTTACCCACTCGCCCTCTTCCTCTCCCTGCTCCCAGAGGGATGGGGAAGAGAATCAGAAGAATGTAACTCCCACGAGTTGAGATAAGAACAGTCCAGTAACTAAGGTATAACACAAACCACTGCTGCTACCACCAATAATAATAATAATGAGAAGGGAAATAACAGGGGAAGAAAACACAACCGCTCACCATCTGCTGACCGATACTCAGCCCGACCCAAACAGTGATCTCGCCCTTCCGGGTAACTGCCTTCAGTTTATATAGTGAGCATGACATGCTGTTGTATGGAATACCCCTTTGGCTAGTTTGGGTCAGGTGTCCTGTCTCTTGCTTCCTCCCAGCTTCCCCTCCTCCCTGGCAGAGCAGGAGACTCACAAAGTCCTTGATCAGAGTAAACATTACTGAACATTACTGCTGAACCCAGGACAATAACACACAATTTGTCCAAACTTTTCTACTACAAAACATGATTATCCTTTACTCATTCTTCATCATTCATGTCTCTATTCAAACTTTACATTCTGCCAATGAGGGAACATACACAGTATGTGCCAAAAGTGTCTAGTCACTTCCCATGACTAGATGAGAACTTAAATTCTTCAATATCTATATTTTCCATGCTCTAAAAAATTTTCCTATCCCCTAAAAAAACTCAGGGTGAACATTTCCAAATTATTAATTAGTAACTCAGTTCACTTTGTGAGTGATCGTACAAGAAAAATAAAAGCCTTAAATGTATCATGTTATTTAGTCCAATTAGTTAATAATTAATCTGATTCTATTTAACATGTCTTAACATAGCTGAAAGAGTAGGTGGGTGGCAGTATGCATTAAAGCTCTTGAGTACCATTGTGGGAACTGTAACTCTTATAAAGCATCACTGCTCGGTTTTTACACTCTGAAGGACCTAACAGGACTGATGGTTGTATGTGTTTGCAGTATAAATGTATACCTCCAGAATTTCTTTCAGCGTATCACCAGCTTCCCTTTTAGCTAACAAGATACAAGTGTGTCTCAAATGCCAAATGGCTTTTAGAAGATTTCATATTCGTTTGCTCCAGCTACATTCCTGTCCTCCAAATGGAGCACTCTGATTCTGCCTAACAGGATGAAATACAGCTTTTAAGCCATCTCCATGTCATGTTACACAGAGTACTTGGCAATCTGTAATGCTGTCTTTAAAAATGCTGTTCTCTCTTCTATTATTATTTATGCATTTTTTCCCTGATTATAGTATTTTTCACTGTACATTAGAAGACCAAATGTATATAGTAATTTTGCATATTTTATCAGCTGTGCAAAGTATGTATTCAGAGAGAATATGGAAATAACCAAAAAGAACCAAGTCTGAGATATGCGAACCCGGATGAATCTTATCACGGTTGTGTATACGCAGTCCCAGCAAATTTTGTTTTCTACTATGCTTTGTTTGTGAAACAGAAGCTTTAGTTTTTACAAGAGGAACAACATAATTCGTTGTCAATAGATACTACTGCAAGATGTCAGAAAGATAGATGCAAGCCCTTGAACATATGACTCTTCTCAACTGTGTCTTTAAGAATCCCCATTCATTCAGCCAAATTAGTAGATATTTTTTGTTGCTTACAAACTCTAGCAGAATATTACATGTCAGATAAGTTGTCAAGGAAATTTGCATTAATGCAGACTAAATATATTAAGAGGAAATAGATGTGCAAATAAATTAATCTTAGAACAAGTTTAATTTATTGTGTTACAGATGTTAGGCTTGATCATAGTGAGTATGCTTTTGAGTGTTGTGCTCACGTACAATTTTGGTTGCAAATAATTAATTCATATCTCAATATGAAGTTACTTTACCTGAATTACAAACCAAACATGCTGCTTCTATAACTTTTCTTCTTAATAACCAAAGTATGTATCACAACAATTGCCGCTGGAAAAATATGCTGAGCAAGCAAATCTCTATTGCTTATGCACTTTCTGTTATATTTTGTATGGCTATTTAGTAATTCTGATTTCATATTGAAATTGTGCTATGGAATGTATGTACATTTAAACTAACTAATAATTACCTTGGTGAAGACCTAAGATTATATTTCATTGATCATTAATGAAACTTAGTTAATTTTAAACAACACATTACACACATTTGTAACCTGAGCAACACAGATGAAGAGAAAGCACACACTGACAAACTGGAATTCATAACACTGTTTAGGAATAAAAATATAAGCAAGTCACTTAGAGGATCAGAACAGTGTCTTAACCAACACAAAAGCTTTATGTACCCTAAGGCCTACCGATATAGAACACATAACTTGAAAAAAAAAAAGTCACTAAAAGCTGATAGCAGCTTCAAATTCCAATAAACCCCAATTACAGATATGTTTTTAGATCATGAAAAGGTTTTTACTATGTGAAACCCTGACAGTGATCTTACTTAAGCCTGTTTTGTTGATCCACATTCATAAATTTCAGGGTCGGAGTAAAAGTTGGATTAATATGTGTAATAAACCTAATATAATTGGAGATTGAGTCCCTTGGTTTTCAGTTGCCTTACTTTAAAGAATTTCCGAGAAAGTTTTTAAACACAGTATTAAAGATAATTAACTGGTTCTGGAATATTTCAGAGAAGAATATATTAGATAAGTCTCAGGAGTCTCTCAAAGATGCACCTTTCATCGTGAACAAGTGCCAGCTATGTTAATTAAGAAAAAGTTGTGAAGCACAAATGAAACTACCGTGCAATATTAAGCTAAAACTGCTTCAGTAGGTACTTCAGATACTTCCTCCTAAGACTTCTTCTCTGGAAAGTTAGGCTCTTAGACTTCTGTTCTTACAATTATGGAGCTGAATTATGGCTCCATAGATGCAATTGCATTAAAGAACAAACAGTGATTGCATCCATGGAGCCAACCACTTTAGTACCCAAATAATTATATTACTGATCAGCAGTTCCTTTGATCAAACTTCCTGTCTATACCTGGTTGATCAGGAATTCCCAGCTGATTTTTCTTCTTCATATATTTGTTCATATTTGCATTTTTTGAAGTCAGATTAATCCAAATAGTTTAGCCTTGTGCCTTTTAACTCTGTAACTCCAATTACACATCTGGAGACATGCATTTTTCTGCATTACCTATTTGTCTCTCCCACTGTTGGCTGATTCAGATACTTGATTTAGTATAATGTTTAGCAATCTAAATAGTAACTTAATAAACATGCGAAGGAAAAAAAAATTAATTCCTTGTTTCATATATGAACAAAGCCACCACTATTATTTCTGTATTTCATAGCTTTTTCTACTATATAATGTACAAAGTGCAGTTATATCTTGGTGCTTTATTGATATTTCTGTATTGTGATCTAAAAAAGTGTCACCCATTTAGTATCTTAAGTTTAGACTTACATCAGATACTGCTCTGGAAAACACATAGCCCTAATTCTTGTGAAAGCAGAGTGAATTAAGAAGTAGCTGGATTTTTGAGGAATACTTTCTGTGCTGCAGAGCTCTGATTTTTGTGGGGACAAACAAGTAAAGACTTATCCTGCTTTCATTGCAAAGCAGAGGAAATCGCTGCATCAGATGAGTACTGCTACCACATGGGAATACAGATAAACAGGCTTAGAAAAACTGAGACATATGGAAAGATGGGAGTAAAAGTTACAGAGAATACAGTATATAACAGTACAAAAGGCTAATGTAAAAGCAGCACCAAGGTGCAGCCAAAAATCTCTTCACCTGGGACTGCACTCACCTCAGCTATTCAAGAATCCTAAAATAGTTTGGATTGGAAGGGACCTTAAGTACAGATGACCTAGTTTCAACCCCCTGGCATGGAACATGCCCAGTTGCTGAAGACTGCCAGCGAGATGTGCAATACATGAAAAACTCTGTCCAATGAAAGTGCACTGTTTGGAGCAGTGCTATTTTGCCTCACTGTCTTTCACAGAAGTAAGACAGATACATGGTTGTCCCTTTCCACCTACAGAACTGAAAATTTCAAATCAAAATGGTTCCTAAGGAGTCAGAAAGAAGTAAAATCAAGATGATGAAGAATAATTTCTTTTTATTCTGTGACTTGGCAAGTTACCTGAATTGCTTACTACCCAGCTTCTCTGAACGTAAACTGAGATAGAGTTCTCAGTGTTATGTTATTAAACACAGAAGTATTATTATTAAAGCCCTTCAAACTCTCCAAATGAAAAGTTCTCCATATTGTTCTCATTTTATCTCATCATGTCAGTCCTCTCAATGACTGTGTCCTCTGCTAAAGTTATCCTCAAGGTAGGGGACTGTACTGCTGGTCTATCTTTCAGCTGGTTCCTCACATTCATATATTCTTGGCATTGGGCAATCTTCAGTTCTTACCTTGCAATCTTCTGGCTGGTTTATGACAGCTCTCAAATTCTCATACTTTAAATGCTGGATCATTTACTTGAATCAGTTTTTTTGAAAACGTGACTTTTTTGCAGACCCTTGACGTATTTCTTCCTTCTCCTCCAAGGAAACCAAGAACAAATTGCTTCTTTCTGAAGGTCTTCTTTCACTACTGCATCCTACTTCCTCTGCTTTTTAATCAGAGGGAGAGGCTGTGCTCTGCCTCTGCTGCTAGAATTGTTTACCAGTAAATATTCCAAAAATACCAAGAAGCACCATTCCGCTTTCTCCCAGATTGCCTTTTATGCACAGGAGGAATTTCTTTAATTAATTTCAGCTCTGAAACTCTTCACTATAATTCGAAGCAGCCGCTGTTCTGTCCCCACTGTTAATGAGCTTTGTCTTCATATGTCTGGGAGAAGGACAGAAAGGGCCATGCTGGCTAAAATTGTTTTAAATTGGTTTTCAGTGTGCAAAATAAACCGTACAGCTCCTGGGTGAAACGGATTGTAGTTTCACTGCCCCCTCTGCAGACATTTAATCTACCTGGCTGGTGAGGATGAGACCCACAGCAGGGACAGAAGGTATTGACTTTCCCACTTTTTTGAAGAAAATACTGTTTTCTTCCCCCCACCCCGCAACTGACTGAGGCGGTTTCATCTGAATTGTCATCCTTAAATAATTGTCTTAGTAAGAGCAGTACATTTCAACCTCGTGCCATCCTTTGCAGATTTAGGCTAGAGAGATGCAGCCTGACATTCTGAGCCTATACACACTGTGAAGGATTGCTTTGATCAGGTTGTGTTTATAATTTGAGTCAGTAAGATAGAATTCTTACTAATTGTGTTTCAGGCATGATGCATTGTGTAATCCGCAGAGAAACTTGTTTCAAAAGTACTTAAAAGGAAAATAAAAGACAAAATAAAAACAGCTGTTCCACTGAGTCATTTTCCCAATGCACAACTTAAAGCAAAACAGAGCGTCTCTCAGTTGTAAGTTACTTGTGTTGATATGATTATGGAGTAGGATAATGCTAGGAATGTGGGGAAAAACTACGGAAAACTCATCTCCACATTCCTTTTTATACTAGAAGTTTGGGGAAAAAAAACCAAAAAACCCACAACAAACCCTTTGGAGTAAAAAAACCCAGAAAAATCTCAGTTTCTTAAGAGATACTGGTACCTAACTAAATTATAAATAGCAAGCCATGCATTGATAGTCCAGTATAATTTGCAAAGATGAGTGTAAGATGAAAGGAAGGGAATTAAAATAATGAAACAAGATACTTCAGTTGAATACCTAAAAAAATCATGTCACGTGTGCATGTGTTCGAGTATAATACAGTCTCTGGAAAAGAATGTAGTAAGATCTGGTAAAGGAGATGGAGGTAACTGCACTACATGAAAATAAAGACAAGACAAAATGTACAGCAGGCACTTCTTTTTCATCAGTAGAAAGTTGAGTGAACAAGTGAACAGCCGTTTTCATACTTAGAGTGGCCTTCATCCCACCCAGCTGTCAGAGAGAAAATGTAAACTAAGTTCTATCAAGGTAAGCCTTGAAAATGCAGAGCTCCAAGGAGTACAATGTGACATGTATGTGTTTTTCTTGTTTCCAGATATCTCAATAAGCTTGCTGTCCTTAGTTGTCACAGCCTGTGGCCTTGCTCTGTTTGGTGTCTCTCTGTTCGTATCTTGGAAGCTTTGTTGGATCCCTTGGCGAGAGCGTGGTCTGCCATTTGGGAGCAAAGACAACAAACAAGAATCGCTGAACTACACAGATACAGAGACCAATGACCATGACTACAGTGAGGATTATCTGGGACAGCCTACAGCCTATCCGGAATCCTCCATGAAGATCAGCCACACCTCCCCTGATATTCCATTAGATGCTCAGGCAGGAACGAAGGAGAACTGTGTACAGAATGTGCGAATGCATCGTCAGGTCACTGAACCAACCTCTTCTGATCGGTCAGTAACTCCAGTTTCTCTCTGATACTAATGAATACAGGTACAGTCAAAAGAGCACAGCTTGATTATCCAGTACACTGAATGTATATTTTTTTTGCCACATTCTTTTTAAAATAAAACTGCACAAAAGTTATTCTTTGAGGTATGCAAACCCCTTAGGTTAAAAGGATAGGATCACAATACTACTCCACTTTTCTATCAACCACTATCTCATTTGTGCCTCTCACTCAGAAGCTGAACAAGACAGAGCACTGTGTGTCTCTTAAAGCACCAGAACAGCCTAGATTTAGCTTGTAAAGCATATTCATTTGCACTCAGCACTGTTGCTGAATACTCAGTGATATGTCCTCAAAAATTTTACACAAGCCAAAGGAGAAAAGTAGGGCAAGCTAATGCAGCACTTAGAAGTTAGAAATAGGATTAAAAATCATAGATTTTAGCCACAATCATGGCTGTGGGGGGTACAGTGACTGAACTATTGTGGGGCAAATACTGTGAGGGAATAGAATCACTTGGGTCTCCAAGGCAACTGGAGAACCAGTACAGGAGGGAAGAGCAAAAAGAGGGGGTAAGTGTATGTATAGGGGCAGGTGATGAAAGGATTATATTTCACATAGTAAGAAAAAGGATCAGCATGTGAAGAGAGAGTAGATGTCCTGAGTCAAAGCAGATGTACTTCAGCTGGAAAGGTACAGCACTAGCCCTAATGCTCTTTACTAGCCTCCTTCCTGGACATCTAGGAAAGCAAATTTAGCCAAGACTTGTGCCTGCAGGCACACCTGAACATGGGAATGATGATAACAGCCAGTTCAATAATTGCCAGTTGTCCAAAACATGTTTCATAAAGAATTTGAGAAGTCTCCAGAACATTGTTAATGTTACACAGCAAAAGATCCAGGTGCCCTTCCTCCTTAGATTAGCGTAAGATTGACTTGGGCTTATACTTTGTAGGAATCTATGGGGAGGTCAAAGCCACAATTATGGGTACTGAAGCACGCACCCTGCCACACACAAGATTGAATTCCAGCTAAGGACTAATAGCCCACAAGTACAGTACAGGACTAGTGCTGCTGTTTTCAGACTGCTGGGAAATACAAGTGTAAGACTCATTAGCAACAGAAGATTCATATCTGACATCTTAACACCAAGAGTTCCGTGTGTCTTTGATACTGTTAAAGTATTGTGTCAGATACAGACTTCCTCTGCTACAACAGGGCAGCAATTCTGATACTTAATCAAATGACAAATGCAGAGTATCACCACAGCATACTCGTCTCACAAGGAGTAGCAGCAATCCCAATCTGTAAAAGAGCTTGCCTTAGCATCCTCAATGCATGCACAATGTCTTCACTCCTGTCAATCTTTGCAGACCTTGCTCCTGGCAGCTGTGTCCAGTCTGGCACTCTCCAGCCGGTTTTTATTGCACTGGCTCTCTGCCCACAAAGGCATGACTTGCCAAGTGAGGAGCATAAGAGTTGAATAATAAAAATCTTTTTTTTTGTAACATAATAATATTTTATCCTGAACCGACTATTATATAGTTATAAAGTTATGTACTTATTATACAAGAAAAAAATAGGTTAGTATATAAGAGGCTGTTCCTGTTTTAAGCATGCATAGGCACAAGGAATGAATGAACAGTGATAGCAGAGGAACTGTTGCTGATTATATTCAACATAAATAGCTTCGGACTAATCCCGTGCTAGCATTTTCCACATGCTCTTTGTATGTACAACCACAGCTCATGGTACTCCAAGACTCTGGATGATTGCTGCATATGAATAGGAAAAAAAGTGGACTCCAACTCATACAAGATTAGGACTTTACCTAATCCAGTTTTCACATCCCACTACCCCAACAGAGTTTGCAAATTTGATTTCTGTTACTATCTCATGAAGTGGAAATTTCAATCACAGTAACTGAGTGACTCCAGGTAATAAATTTCACTGGACCGAAGCTAAAAGCAGTTTTCTCTCCTCAGAGTAATGAAACTAAAGGAGCTTTTCAGCCAAAGTACCACCGAGTTTATTACATCAGGTGTGAGAGAAAAAAACAAAACAATTATTGAGGAGGTCAACAAACCATTTCAGACCAGAACAGCCCACTTGTAAATGTAGTCATAGTAACTAAGTAACTAAGTAACTTTACTCCTTTGTCCGGCTTTGCCTTAGAACCAGAAATCAGCAAGCTCAGCTGGCATAATAGGCCGTATCCTACTCCCATTTACATAATGTAACTCATTTCACTGGCAATAATCCAAAGACCTCAGTTGAAAATGGTAAGTGATAAGAACATCTACAGTTCTTATATCACATTATACTTGCCAGAAAGGCAGATCCTTTGGATTTGCAATGGTTGTGAATTCGCCTTTGTCACTTTCTTCAGCCACATTTGGAGAGTACATACCACTAGGTTGAGACAGAGGAACAGAAAATTATGTGATATGAGCAGTCTAATGCTGAAGGTGAGCTCTCACAACTGTTGGGTATCATAGTTTACCACTTTATGCAAGTAAAAATCTGACCCCATTGCACATTACAAAAACATGTAAAATGAGAACAGTATCTTTAGTGTATGTGTACAGATTCTCATCATATTCAATACAATCTGTTTCAATTCTTTCATTTCCACTTAAGGCATAATTCAATCCGAAGACAGCTCAACCTCTCCAACCCCGACTTCAACATCCAGCAGGTTCAGAAACAGGAGCAACTGACGGGGATTGGCCGCATTAAGCCAGAGCTGTATAAACAAAGATCAGTGGACACAGACGATGGCCGGAGGAGTAATAGCAAGGCATGTGGAAGACTGAACTTTATTCTGAAGTATGACTGTGATTTAGAGCAGTTAATAGTGAAGATACACAAGGCCATCAACCTGCCAGCAAAGGACTTCTCTGGAACTTCAGATCCATATGTGAAGATATATCTGCTTCCTGATAGGAAAACAAAACACCAGACTAAAGTGCACAGAAAGACCCTAAATCCAGTATTTGATGAAGTTTTTTTATTTACAGTCCCATACAATGATTTGAATGCAAGGAAGCTCCATTTCTCTGTGTATGACTTTGACAGATTCTCCAGGCATGACTTGATTGGCCAAGTGGTAGTGGATAATTTTTTAGATTTGGCAGATTTTCCCAGGGAATGTAATATTTGGAAGGATATTGAATATGTCACCAATGTAAGTATTACAATTTTCTTTTTTAAAATTTTTTCTTTCTGATATTATTTCCTTAATCTGATAGTAACTGAAATTGTCTGATACATTCTGAAGAAAACGTCTCTCTTTCTGAAGCTTTGACCTTAATCCAAGGAAATTGATGGTACATTTTCAGTCTTCATTTCTGATTCTTTGGATATATTAAAGGATGTTTTATGTAGGAGATAGTGGATTTAGTCATTGCCCTACTGATGAGATGGAAAAGCTAGAGAATGTTTTCCTCTTAATCATACTTAATCTAAAACTTACTTAAGGAAATACTGCTTCTCTTATTTTGCCTGTCTTTCTGTGTTTTGCATGATTTGCCACATAAATTGCAGTATACTAATCAGCCAGAAGTGGAGATTCAAAATTTCTTATGTGGTGCTCTTCAGTCCTTCAGAACACTATATTCTCATAAAGCAAGATACCACCACTCTATAAACCAGGGAACTAGAGTTCAGACAGTGCTGTTCCGTGAAAGCAATGAAAAACACTGAAGTGGTTTAACTCTTTGT
>JBCJKH010015530.1:7487-23636 GCA_039877255.1 Loriculus beryllinus
CTTTTGCTGCTGGACTCCTGAGTGCTGTGGAATAAATCCCTTTCCTCTATGTCTCCCCTTTTCTAATGCGACCAACATCCTTCACAGAGTGATTTGAGGTGCAGCTCCTGAGAAGTAAAAAATAACTTTATTTAGAATCCAGGAGGAATTCCTGTGCTATCTTTTCTACCACCTCTGCAAGATATGATTTCCCTGTACTTAACCCTGATTAAAGTGCATTAGTTCTGCCTGCAGTAGGATATACTCCTTAGGGAAAACTACAACAACAACAAACAACCCCAAAAAGAAAACCAGAACACAAGACACAAATTAACAGATTTAGAAAAAGGTATTTAATAATAAGAGCATTTGGTACAACATTTCGGTGGCAAATTATTTTCAGGTCATATTGGCTTTGTCTACATTTTCAGGCACTTGATTCTGTTGTATTATCCTTTCTGAAGAAGACAGTATTGTTATTATAACTTTTGTCTCCATTTGAATTTTTGGCCCTGTTATGCCATTCCTTGCCCTTATCTTGACAAAATAAAGACATCAAGCTCCTCATTGAAACATTTTGGATTTTTTTCCAAATGCAGAATCATAGAATATTTTATGCTTTAACTGAGAAAAATCCTTGAACCATAAATATTAGTAAATGGAAAATATTTTCCTGTTGCTACTACATTAGGTAAAAATTGAAAGGTTATAGTCTTTTTCTAACCATAAAACCCCCCTTTGAACACTCAAGGAACCCTTTGCTCTTTTAACCATCATATTTATGTTTGGAGAGGGAGTTGAAACTCTGAACATGTCCTAGCTGTTTGGTGGAATAAACTGTGGTCTGAAATAGCCCTCTTTGAACAAAAAGCCTAGGCAAGGGCCAGACCTTGTTATTGTTTCCTCAGTCTGGGTGAGGTAGGGACAATTTTTTTTCAGAGTCATATCTTCCCTGGACAGAAACCACATTATTCATCCTTTCCTCTTCATGGATCTTCTGACAACCTAATCAGTAAGGATTTCTTCCAGGTCACTGCACAATGAGCACAAAAGACAGTCTTTCAGATTCCACCAGAAGCATAAAAATAAGTTTTCACTATAATTGCAATATATGAACTATCTGCTGACCAACAGTTGCTCCATCTGACCTGTGCCATGCTATTTACTGAATTTTCCACTTTGTTATTAAAATCTTACAATGAAATGTCTTATAGGAGTTAGGTATGAGAGGTGAAAAAAATCTTATGGGTTGATAACAGCAGTTGATTTAGCCCAGAAGTCTGCCTCTTATAGAGGGAGTGGTAGATGTTATTTAAAAATGCATTGTAGATTAAGCTCTATTATTTTTCTTACATTATAAACTCACTTTAAATTGATGGTATTTCTTTTCCATAGACACATAATCTTGCTATTATCTGTCCTTAACTGCAGATGCTGCACGACTTTGACTGGAGCTGACACAGGTCTTTTAATATGAGAGTTAGTCAGGTGTGGATCTATATTCACAGTTTCATTCGGTGATGAACATAAATTATATGCTAACTGAAGAAGAACCAGACACTTTCACAACATCAGAGCAAGTAAAAGGAAAGAGTATTTCAGATGTTCCTTTCCACTGTCCTTTACCTTCCTTCTAGCTGACATGATATGTTGCTTTCAGGAGATGGCAAATGACACGATGAGAGTTTAGACCCCCTTACGTGTATGAAAAAGCCTAAGCCATTTGTGGAAAAAGGATCCATGCAGGTACTCCAAGGGCCTTGTGAGTAGTTATGAGTACTCTGCTTGCTTGATTGATAGTATTAACTATCAATGCTTTTCAGTCAATATGTGGGGGAGCATGGGAAAAAAAGAGATATTGGCAAAGATCACTGTGGAAAGGCTTAGAGGAAATCTGCTGCCTTCTGGTTTGGAGGAGAGACTGTTAACCTTATAATGTTAAATTACACTGGAGGGAAGGGATGAGAGCCAGAGAGACCATGACAGGCTTGAGGGATGGGCCCATGTGAACCTCATGAAGTTCAGCTGTCCAGTACCTAGAAGCCTACAAGAAAGCTGGAGAAGGGCTTTTTACAAGGGCTTGTAGGGACAGAACAAGGCTATAAACTGAAAGAGGGGAGAATGAGATTAGATATTAGGAAGTTTTTTACTGTGAGGGTGAGACACTGGAACAGAGAAGCTGTGGCTGCCCCATTCCTGGCAGTGTACAAGGCCAAGTTGGATGGGGCTTGAAGCACCTTCTAGTAGGAGGTGTCCCTGCCCATAACAGGAGTTTGGAACTGGATGAGCTTTAAGATCCTTTCCAACCCAAATCATTCCATGATTCTATGTTCCTATTCAGTTGTGCACAGGCTGTTTTGGCTGGTTGGTTGGTTGGTTTGTTCTTGTCTGTGGCAGTTCCAAAAGTGTCTCTTCTTTGCCAGCAGATGTGCACTCTGCTAGAACCATTCTTAGCAGTCCTTCATTGTTTTAGTGCTGGCAAAAGCATGGGCAGAAAGTGGATAAATGGAAACTTCAGATACATGATTTCACCTCTCTGACAGATAGAACAGTCTCAGTCTGTAAGCTCAAGACCAGGGCCGCTGCCAGAAACATTGCTTTAGTGAACGGTTTCCCCCAGCATCATGTAAAAAAGAGTTTTTCCTTTGCATTTAATATCAATTTTCTCTAATTGCTGAGCATGCAAAAAGGCACAGAGTCTCATAGAAAGGTAATAGATGTAGACAAGCATTTAGACTTGCCACTGTACACATCTGAATTGTGATCCTTCCATGTGTTGCTATTGGCACAGAGCTTTGAGAAAAAGGTGGGAATTCTGCTCTGATGCATGTGTTTATAGTTCTCTATGTAAGAATCTTAGTGCCCTCTACTCATAAGACCCTCACAGGATCAGGTCCTAACAACCTTTCTTTGGGGAACTTTAATCATCTGAAAACCAGGATTTAGTTTGAGTCACTTAAGGGTGTTTGAGGCATTTCTTTCAAGGCTGGCAAATAGAACAGAAGATGTAAAGGAAATAAATCTTCCTGGAGCACCAGTGAGTCAGGAAAGATAACCTGAAACACCTCCAATGGCTCCAGGGAGCTGTCTAGTTATATGAAGCATTCTTAGAAGGGACTAAAATCAGCATGGAAATAATTTTGCGCCATGTTGTACACTACAGTGGGATTCATTTCAAAATGAGGGTAATAGAAGTTTGCTCTTCCCATCACCTTCTTCAAAATAAGCATAAGGTCTTGCGCAATTGACCCAGAAGTTGTTGTTGTCATCCAAAACCCAGTACCATCATGTTGCTGATGGACACAATGTGCCACCTTTACTGGAAATAGCATGAACATTTGTCATCTTAGGAATGATAAAATGATCTTTTTCAGTCCTACAGCCCTATGCAGAAGAAGCACCTTAGGTTGTGGATGTGATCCACGACTCCCTTTTCATTTCCAACAAGCAAAAACCTAACTCACGCTTTAGACATTACATGGATGGCACTGAAACTATTTTGAATGGTGGTGACCACAGGATTTGAAAGAAAAAGCAAAAAAAAAAAAAAAAGCACATACAATACATCAATACTAAATTAAATTGTAATCCTGATGTAGGAAAGCATAAGCATTTATATACTTGTGTAGCAACAACCATTCCAAAATGCCTAAAGCCCTACAGGCAGCAGATTGGTCAGGTTCTTTTCCTAAGAGATGTAATTAAACTTTGCCATGTCTCCCAGCATAGCAATGCCAGTTTTCTCACTGTTTATTCCCTGATGGTGAACGATACACACTCCCCTTAGGTTTCCCAGGTATTTCTATATAAATAATACAAAGACAGGTTGTACCTCCTTTTGCGCTGGAGAGCACACGAATTAAATGTCAGTATATAACTTGATTTTTCTTTTTACTTGCCAAGGCTTTGATAAAGGGATTGTTATCTTCTGTTTAAGAGGTCTCTTCCAACACTACCATCAGAGGATATAAACTGCATGAACTGTTTATCCAGTCTCATCACTGCCCTGATGAGCAAAAGAAATCTGTGAATATTAGAAGGAAAAATCTTTTCTTAATGGTATCTGTCATGTTATATGGGCTTGTGTTGAGGTGCCTCAGGCTAACTCAGCCTGCTTTCATAAGCAAAACTCACCAGATAAACCCTTTTGCCTGTTTTATTTTCCCTTTCAAGCAATAGTACAGAGCTCAACAAAATAAGATTGGGAAGTTGATCCTGTTACAGCTAAATTTGGGGCAATTGTTTTTCTGGGACTGCTTTTAAAATAATCATAATATTCTTGAGAAATAGAGTGGTCCTGGTAGCGGTACTTGCCTATAGTGTTTTCAGGTGCTAGTGTCAATGATTCCTGCATGTGTTTTTTATCTAGGTAGATCCATGATTTGCACCCCAGTTGCATTGCGGGTGATGGTATTTGTGCCTGGGAATGGCATTATAAGAAGACGTTAAAGCTCAGAAAGTGAGCCTGTAGGGCTCTTACGTGTTAAAGTGTGTTCTGAGAACTGGCCCCAAATATCATACAATTGATTAATCTGTTCTTCTCAGTTTCTTTAGTAAATGCTCTGTGACACAGTCAATTAAATCTGGCAATAAAGTATCCTCCACTGGGATGTCTGACATGCTTGAAGTTAACCCCATATTGGAGGGTTTCCTTGGCTCATGGACCTCTTACAAATTCATGGTGCTCACTACACTGCAGGAGCTCAGTACTTCTCTTCATGTGGTTCCCAGCATTTCAAGACACAAAAGAACACCCCTAAAAATGAAAGAAAACCACCCAAAAGCAAAATACCTCCCCCTCCATCAATAGACCATCTACTTTATTCCTCAGTTGAATCTGAGATTGTTTCTGTAAGAATATTTCTTCGTGCTGTGTCCGCTTTAAGTGGTCATGTGTTCACTGCTTCCATGAAGTGATCATCACTCAGGCTGATAGATCAGTTTAATAGTACCTAATGCCTGTCAGCATAAGCTGTGTTCTCAGTTTCTCAGCCTTATCTCTGGAGAAAAAAAAGAAGTACTTATCCTTTTGCCTTGCTTGTGGTTGACAGAAAGTTAATTAGAGTCGAAAAAAAGCTTTTTCCCCAGAAAGTTCACCAGAAATGGTTTTGACTGAGGAGTGAGTCCAAGGGGTGTTTTCAATATTCTCCACAGAGGCAAAAGCACTGAAGTTTCTGATACACATATTTTAGATGGAAAACTTCCCTTTCAATATTGAAATGTGCGTGAAATTACATGTAGCATCTCGAGTCCCCTGGGAAAGCAGGAATCTGTGTTATCAGTCTTTACAATGCAGCATGGCTAAGGTTCAAGGTATTTCATCTGCCTCTTCCACTTGCTGAATTGCACTTTGAAACTGTAGCTTCAACTCTAACCAGTTTGTTTTCAGTAAGAGTGATGCTGACACTGCATGCAAATCTGCCAGGAGAGTAAGAAGGAGCTGGGGTACCCCTACTCATCTAAGCCCAACCACTGGCTGGCTCAGGACAGCTGCAGCATCTTATCCTCTTTTTTTCATAGGATCATAGAACGGTTTGGGTTTGAAGGGAACTTTGAAGGTCATCTAGTCTACCTCTACCTCTACCTCTGCAATGAGCAGGGACGCCTTCCACAATATCAGCTTGCTCCAAGCCCCATCCAACCCAGCCTTGAAGGTCTCCAGGGATGGAGCATTTGCCACCTCGCAGGGCAACATAAAGTTTGCTCTGTTTTTCTTTGCCACAGTGACATCTACATGGGTTTGGCAACATAATGTCTTTTTGATGGATATTTTAACTCTTATTCCTAGCTAAGTGCCATGTCTTTGAATTCCTCTCAGACACCTTTATTTTCAGCAATGGAGAAGAATAACATTTGTCATTGGAAGATGGATCCATTTTAATTTTCATCAAATTATTTTAGCTTTTTGAAGGCTTGGTAGGTCACCTTTCAAAGCAGTTAATGGAGGGGGAAAGTTATGGTCTGGTGATTGAACGGTTCTGTTGGAAACTGAAGAGATATGAATGTGATATGTTTGGCCACAGAAGCCTTTGTAACCTCACCCACATCACTTCATGCCTTAAATCATACTTGTCTGAGTACCAAAGAGGTTACTTTCTTCTTGTCTTTTTTAAAGGTCTTAAACTGTTATGTCCCAAACAGGGCTACTGTTCCATACTAGGTGATTTCACTGTATTCACAGTGAGTAACAGAGAGCACACTCCCCCTCTCAGGCAGTAACAACACCAGTGAAGCAACTTCATTTTTGGAAGTGATGTCCATACTTTAGTTGGGAATAGTTCTGCCAGACTGAAACAGGGTAATGCAGTAGATGGAAAAGAGGCAGTAATGTCATGAATTATGAGCAATCCTTCCACAGACTGTGCTGTAAGAAGTCTTCATCGCCTGGAGCTGCTACTCCAAGTTGCATTCAGAGGTGGTATGCAGCAATCTTGCGCTGCTTCTCACTGAACAGCTTCCAGCAGCTTCCAGCATTTGCATCAAAGGAATTGGAGCAGATCTGTTGCAGAACTTGTGACTCTGTGGGGGACCCACGCTGGAGCAGTTCATGAAGAACTGCAGCCCATGAGAAGGACTCACATTAGAGAAGTTCTTGGAGTTCTGTCTCCCGTGGGAGAGAGCCAAAGCTGGAGTGGGGAAAGAGTGTGAGGAATCCTCCCCATGAGGAGGAAGAAGCAGCAGAGAAAATGTGTGATTCATGCCACAACCACCATTCCCCGTCCCCCTGTGTTGTTGAAGGAGGCAGAAAATTTGAAGTGAAATTTAGCCCAGAAGAAGAAGGGAGGGGTGGGGAGAAGGTGTTTTAAGAATTTTTATTTCTCATTGTTTTACTCTGATTTGATTGGTAATAAATTAAACTGATTTCTCCAAGTCAAGTCTGTTTTGCCTGCAACAGTAATTGGTGACTGTTCTCTCCCTGTCCTTATGTCAACTCATGAGCCCCTCATTATATTTTTTGGCCCCTGTCAAACTGAGGAGTGATAGAACAGCTTGGTGGACATGTGGTGTCCAGCCAAGGTCAACCAACCAAAAGGTCTAACTATCATCTCACAGGAATTTCCTGGATTGAAGTGCAAAGAAACACAGTGTACGCTTTCTGAAAGAAAAAGAAAGGCAGAGAAAAAGGTTACCAAGGCTTATCTCAGAAGGATTCCTCACATAATGATTTATTACACAATGATACAGCTGGAAAATGAAACACATTTGCCTGAGGGTGCTACCTGGGAGAGTGTGATTGAGGCTGAGTAAAGGCTTGTAGGGATGCAGTAAACTAGGGCTCATGCCGGGGAGAGGATGATGTAAAATGATGTAGGACACAGTCATACAGTCACCCAGCACTGTCCTGGGACCAGTTTATGCCACACTGCCTGAAGCATGCTTTCAGTTCCATGCTAGAAGTATGTGTCTGTGGTGTGTTACAACACAAACCTTACGTTATTTTGCACACTCTGGACTGCAAGTAAAACCACATTAAATATGCTGATAGATCCCAAGACCAAAAAGGTCCATTAAAGGACTCAGAGGAGACCTGAAGTCATGCACCACCTAGTGCGCAGTAGCCAATGTGACCTGGCTGCTTGCAATAAGGACATGAGCATGATCCACTGAAGGACTTGAGGGTCATCAGCCGTCCCCGGTGTGGTTGAAATTGAACTGTAGATGGGGACTCAGCCAAAGCCAGCAATATTCTGTAAATGACAGAGAGTGTTATCCCATTTGGGCTTATGTGTATTTGTCTCTTGGTCCCCATGCTTATAGACAGAGCTTGTTTTTAAGTAAGCATTTTTTCTTACATGAAAAAAGCACTTTTGTTCAAGTACTGCAATTTCAAACTGTAAAACCAGTTCAAAACCCAAGGCTACTTATTTTCCTAAAGTCTGTCTCATTTTGCTAACATATTTTAATCATTCTAATTTTGTCTCCAAATCATATTTAACATAATTTCTTTTTCTGAATTAACTGTAATATTCTGCTTCACAAACTAAAAATATTTGATAGTTGAACCAGTTTTGATGGGTAATATATGCTATGTGGTAAATTTTGAATTTTTTTTTTTTGAGAAATGAAAACTGTTTTCTGAGAGGCTGAAATTTCCCAGAGGACAGAAATTCTATTTTGCAGCCACCTCTGGAGGAAAACTCATGTGAAAATGACAACTTTCCCTGCACTGTAATAAAACATTGTCTCAACTGAGTGCTATTTATGACCAAGTCTACAAACTAAGATTCTTTTGGAAAGTATAAATAGCATCAAACACAAAAGTCTCTTTTTCCCTTAAAATTGAACAACTTATTTCCAACTGGGCTGTTCTGATTTTTTTTTATTAGTATTTCTTTTTTAAGGAAAATCCCTTCTCTGCTGTGAACTAAATTATTATTTCCCCATATTTGGCTTAAGTGTGTGAGCTGTTACAAGTGAGTAGAACAAAACCAGCCACACATAGGTCAGATCAAAGCTTCATCTAGTATTGTTTCCCAGATGTGGGTCAATAGCAGCAGCTTCAGAAGACAGGATAAGAACAGAAGATGTCTAGTTATTTAACCTTCCAGCAATCAGTGACTTTAACCATAGTTAAACTAAGAGGAGGTGGACAACAAAGAACAGCGAGACATTCAGTATCTCCTTCCTTTCCCTAAGATCCAATTGCTTTATTTCACTTTCTTCCCCTTTTCAGTGTGAAACAGTTAATGGATAATATTTCCTACCTTTATTGGTACCATCCCACCATTGAAAGCTCCAATTCAGTCCCAGCTGCATGCTCAATGTGGAGTTTCTGTTCTCAAGAGGTTTCCCTAATTGATGCACATAAAAGTGGGAGTGTTCATTGCAAGGTCTGAACTACACTGAAAGTCAAGAAGGAGTAATAGCAAGAAAATAAGCACAGAGAAAATGTTTGTAGAAGAGCAAATGAGGAATAAACTGCCCATAAATAAATTTAGTTTGGCAATTAGAAGAACGTTCTCGATCATTAACACATTTATGTTCTGGAAACAGATTTTCAGTAGGAACAATGGGACAAAAGGAAGTCCAAATGGGGCTTCATGGAGCTTGAGATAAGGTCAAGTGATAAAAGCTTGCAACAACAGAACTAGATTCTGTTACCCCGAGAGTTTCAGGAAATTGCCAGAAACCTCCCAGAAATACCTCAAACAGAAAATCAAGATGACACAATATGGTACCTTGATACTGAATGTGCATCAGCTGAGCTAAATTTCAGGGAAGCTGTAAGTGGTAACAATCCACATAAGCCAGTTTAAAACAGCTGAGGATCTGACTCTATCACTTAAGTGTTTACAGAGCTAGTAACAACTACATTGCAGAAGAAAAATATGGTACATTTTTCCTTGAAGCTTTATCGATTTGCAGCCTTCTCTTAAGTCAGTAGCCAGCACAAATGGCACCTTACTGACAGGCACGAAAGAAACCAGTGATGATTTGATACAGAAAAGAAATTAACTTTCTCAGCTCTATGTGTGAATCCTTTGAATCGCACAGTTTACCTACCCAGGCTGGCTGTCTCTGAAGTCAAAGATATTTTTTACCAATGACTTTTTTTCTGAAGCATGGGACAGTAGGATAGAAGAAGGTATCATTTGCCTTTGTATGTTGTATGCATTAAAGGTTTGAACAGGGATTTTCAGAGCATAAGGATAAAATACTGGGATTAGAGGTATACCTAATGACGTGTCACAAATCAGCCTGCCTCTATTTTGCCGTGCAGGGGCAATAATGTAAGAATGGTTGCCTTATTTCCATTATTAGTAGAGTTTGTATAGCTACACAAGAATGGCTATATTGAGTAAAATCAGTTCAGCTTGTTCTATTGTCTCTGACAGCAACAGGAGAGCACAAGCTCATATGCTGTTTTCTCTGAGGCAATAACCTCATGTCTCATGGACTTTCTGGATTGAGTGTGATTTTCATTCTGTATTTACTACTTCAAAATTGACTTTTCTTTTGTACATATGTTCTGTCTTCCCTTAGGCTCACATATCTTTTGCAATGACATCCTATATCAAACCTTTTTTTAAATGAACAATGCACATATATAAAGAGGGCCATGCATGGTTAAGGTAAGACTACCCAAAACCCAACCTCAATCTTCGTGCTGAGTTCCTCAACATAAGTCTTCCAATAAATTTCTTTCCATCCATTCACCATTAGAGAGTCTAGTAAAGATTCTTTTTTGTTCTCTCCAAAGTGTTACGGGTAAAATCCACTTTTCTAGTGTCCAAATGTCTTAATGGGCACTGTTCTACATTCAGCGTTTCTTCACAAACCATGTAGTGCATCATCTGGTGGTAGGATGTACAGAGAGACTTTAGGACCATCTGATAACACAGCGATCAAAGTGACTTGAGATCTATTATAAAATGTACCATGAAGGGCCATGGCCCAAGCCCCTTAATGAGCCTGAGGAAAAATCCTGCTTCAGTCCAGTGCTTTGTCCTCATTGCTGCAGCCTCTTTCTCTCCCATGAGGAGTCCTTTTGTTCAGGATTAGAAATAAATCCCAGGGTTGCATGGAATAAAGTTGTCAGGATCGCAAAATGAACACAACCTATGCTTAAAATCAAAACTGTAGCAGGTTTCCCCAGAACGGGATTATTTTATAGGCAAACACAGTACCAGATAAAACCTCAAATTCTCTGTAGCCTCCCTAGTTTAGTTTATGTATAATTCCTCTGCTGATTAATGGAGTTCATAAAGAATACAAATGCTTCCCTTTAAAGCAGGAACAGAATCACACACTTGCATATACGTATCTCCAGGACAAAGATTTAATTACCTTCAGAAAAAGCTGGAAGAAAGATGAACCTCAATCACCTGTTACAGCTGAAAAGATGGTAAGGAGGGCCAGCAGGCAATAATGAAATCTTTATCACCCAGAATGAAGCCTGCAGCCTGCAGCGTCTTCCTGGTGAATTGATATTCTCCATGTTTATTTTTAAAACTACTCCCTGCCAGCATGTCCCAAAGACATTTCATATCCACAGCTGGCTGGGAGGAGGCGGGCTGGAGCTTAAAAAAGCAAGATCTAAAAGGAGGAAGAAAAGGGCTAGCTAAAAAGTTAGCGGAAAAAGGGACAGGATGGAAGCTTTCCATGTTCAGCAAAAGGTGACCTACATTTTCAGCCCTGTTTGAAAAAGCCAGATGTTCCAAATTTTGGTGTCCCTAATTCTTGAAGTTGCTTTTGCTCTCTGCACTTCAGTTGTTGTGGAAATCATGCTGTTTCAGATGAGGTGCTAAAATATGTATTTAGAGACTGATCCCTCCCAGAGGAGGAGCATCATGACCATAGCTGAGTAGTCACTTTGAGAACAGTACAAATCTAGTCAAGGATCTTTTTGCTCTATGTGTAAGTGCAGTGACTGCACCATAAATCGTCATTATGATCAGTGCTGCCTTCTCCAGCAGACCAATGTGAGCCTGATCAGTCTATGGGGTTTTGGTCTTTATGGTGGCCCTGTACCACAGCTGGTTCCAAAGTCTCGCTTTTATCTGGGCTCTGGGATATTTTTGTTCAAAAAGACAAACAGTGGAAAAGTAAATTATTCTGTTGATGTGTATAAGGACAAGTGACCATGCACCACATTTATTTATTCATTTATTTGTGCATATGTATGCATCTAGCCTCACAAAGTTATGTCTGATTCAAAGCTCTGCTGGAAAAGTCACAAACAGCTACATTAAACAGGCCAATGCCTGTGGACAAAGGGATAGATTATTACCTCTAGCTTCTAAATAGGTCTTCTTGTGGAACTGAGATGGAACTGAGATGGATCAAGGAGGGACACGAGCTGCATAGAACTTTGAGGCTCGCCCTACTTCATGTGACAGGTTGCATCAGAGACCTCCAGAAATCCTTTACAACCTGAGGAATTTGATTCTCTATCTGTTGTTTGATCAGTGAAATTCATGTTAATGGAAGGGGGATCTTCATGAGACTGCATGGGCTTGGAGGGACTTTAGAATAACACTGGGCTTCCTTAGAGAACAGCCACATTCCTGGCCTGAGCATCTGAATCTCAACCAACTAATCACCCCCAAATTTATTACACCTCTTCACTCTTTGCCCCTGGAGCACATATTTGCTTCCCTCAAGGATGCCTTCTATGGTGACAGGAAGGTCCTAAGGCTGCATTTAGATTCAAGCAGCAAATAGCACCATGAATATCTGAATAACCTCTCTCGTGAGCTCTCTTACCTCACTGTAGATTAGTCTGGTCTTTTAGCTCACCCCTTCTTCACAGGATGCCTGTGTTGGTTTTTGGTAAGGTTTGGATATTCATTTATCTATTTTCCCAGCAGAGTGGTAAAATACATTATTTAAAAACATGCTTAAAAAATGATGGACAACCTCCAAACAGGAGGGTTTAGCTGCAGTCTTGAGTATAAAATGCCAAGAGCTGAATATATTTTAAGTGTAGCTACGTTGTTTCAGTCTCTACTTTTCTCTGTGTGTATGTGTGTGTATATGTGTGCTCTGCAAGGATTAGTCATGGATTCACCAAATGGATTTTCACAGCAAAGATTCTTTCTGTGTTTCATTCTTTTGATACAACTTCAACATATTTTTCAGTATAAATTATCTCCTCCTCCTCTCTGTACATTTGTGTGTGTGTCCTTGTGGGTGTGTATAAATATGTACATATATTGTAGTTGGCTGGAAGTAGGAAAACTCATTTTCTTTAACAGTCGTATCTCTGAGAAGCAGACTCACAGAAAAGCTTTTAAATATGAAATTAAAAGACTTTAAATGCTTGGCTTTTCCCATCAGCTTCTCCTTAGTTCTTTTCTCTCTCTCTCTTGCACTCGCTCTCATTCTTACCCCTCTGCTGAGTTTTCTGTTTAATTAGGGGAAAATAAATAGTGACAAAAAGTCAAGGACATAATTTCTTTCTAAACTGGCAAAGTTGGGGTTTAATGCTCCTGGCATAGGCCCATCTAGGAAAAAGAAAATTCCCTCTAGGAAAAAGAAAATTCCCTCTTAAGATAAGAAGTTTAAAATTAGGACCTGACCTGTTGAAAACTGTGGAAATACTTCTTTCTATTTATATGTGTTGCTTTACTTGTTGAATCACTTTGCCACTGAGTACATGAGTCCTCTGTTGAAACCTCTGGAAGATGAGAATTGACATAGCCAGAGGTGTTCCACTGTCTGTAGGACCTTGGCACCAGAGGCCATAAGTTTCATTGCTGAATCAGTAGACCATTTCCGTCAAGCAGGCTTATAAAAATGCCCTATAATTTAGCAACCATTTACTCATGCTGTGCTACAGCAGGCTCTTTTTTAATTTTAACATCTCATGTTTTCATTCACATTCAAATTTCCTCCATTCTGGGTACAACTTATCACATCCAACATCAGCAACAAAGAGTCTAGCATCTTGCATAATTTGTCTATGCTATCTTCAAGGATTGCACAGTAGACTTATATTCTTAGACCACCATCTTAAGAAGAGATGGTTTACCTATGGGACTCTTGCTCTCCATTGGTGGCAGAATAGGTGTTGAGACCTGCTTTAGATCATGTGCAGATGTTTTAATTGCCTGCAATTAGACAAGATGCTCCCACTTCTTGAGGGAATAGATTATGAAAACAAGGAACATAACCTCCATCTTGAATTCCATGGAGAGAGTCTGAAAAGACATTGCAAAATCTCCTTTCATCTTGCTCAATATGAAGAGGACTCAGATCTTTTCACAGGAAACAAGATTGGATCATAGCGCACTTTATGTTTACAGGGAAACATTTTCTCTGAAGTCTTTATGGACATTTTGCATTTCTGAATCACTCATGTTTTATCAGAAAGGAAATTAGTGATATAATCTGTCAACTCCATTTACCTCTAACTTTCTTGCTACAAACTGTAACAACTATGAGATGCCCATATACAGTAAAATGACAAATGACTGCAGTTGCTGGTTTGTGAACTATAGTGCAATATTCAGTATACTTCCTATAGATGTCAACTGTATACAGCATACTGAAGCCTTCACCCAGGTGTGTACTAAGACCGGGTAGCTTCTGTAGCAAGTAGTGAACTCAGGTGTACAGTGTGAAAGTCTGACTGACAGTGAGTCTATAGAAAACACACTGAAACGCAGCTATTTCCTCTCAGCAATGTGGCAGCTGAGATCAGAGAGCAATCGTTTCCAGGCAAAAAAGTGTGGAACAATGTCTCCAAATGAAATTATAGCTTGGGGAAAGGATTTCTTTGAGGCAGGATGCAATGTAATTACCCAAATTGGACTTTTGCCAGGACACTGACGTTGAAAACACTTTCAGCTCTTGTGGAAAGTGCCACAGGATCTTATAATGGCTGCAAAGGAATGGGCTTTGGAATTTTATTATATATTTTTCTTTGAGTGTCTCATCCAAAAGGCAGAATAATAAAGTGAGAAAGAAAAAACTATCAAAGAAAAAGCTAATCTTTGCAAAGTGATGGAATATGTAAATCCCACTTTGAAATGGTAATTTATTAACTTCTTTTTAAGATAAAAATGCAATTAGTTCATTCTTTCATTCCTCCCCCTCCCCAAAAATGTCCAAAAAAATGCACATATATTGTTATCACGTCGTTTGCTCCTACGTCAAACCTATATCATTTTTGTTGCAGTGAAACTTGTGGGGTTTATAAAAGGTTTGGGGGTGGGGGTGGGGGAGGAGGCTCTGCTTTGTTTCACTCCTGACTGTAAATAAAAGAAAATATTACTAAATTCAGACGTGGTTGCTGTCAAAAATCTGCACTTTGTTGAATTTTATAATGGCTTTGGGCTATTTTTATATTCAATGCAGTGTCAGTAAAAAGCAATCAGAGAGTGAAAGGGACTTTTTATCATTCCCAGTTTATTCACAGAAATACTCTCTTGAGCTCTGAAGGAAAAAAAGGAAAATATTATGTGTGATAGAAGAGTAAGCGTGCTTTATTTTCCACTTGATCATTTTTTTGGTAAGGGAATGAATGTAGCTGCATCTATTTCTATGCATCTCTATACATAGCGCACTGATTACTCCCAGCTAGTCAGTCCAACATAACTTTTCTGAATTCATTATATTTTTATCGCCATGTTTTGACATTTCATCAAGATTATGTAAAGCTGAGTCTAACTGTCTGGTCATTTATATTTGGGTAAGTGTTAAATAAAAGGTATAAATAAATAAAACTTAAATGAATCAATTATTGCAACAGTGACAGACTTTATTTGATAACAGTAAAATATGAAGATTTCTGTGTCTATTAATTTACTAATTCAGATATTCATGGATTGTGCAGTAGGTATGGGTTCAGATTATTTTGTACCCATGGGAACTGGAATTCACATACGTCTCTGAAGAGAGAAGTATCCTCACAATGCTGTTGAATAGGCTATGCTACTGCTGTCATAGTCATTCCAGGAAGAGCTGCTTCACATTATTTAGGATATGTAAATATGTAACAAACTTAAAGGAAAAGGAGTGAGAGAGAATCACTTTTAAAGAGCTAATAAATTTCTTTAGCAATGAAGACATGGGTAATGAGATTCACCTCTCCTGGTTTTAGTTGTCCATAGAGTAAATGCCTGCATCTGAATTACATTGTTCAATGTTCCCATTATAATCAATAAAAATATAGTCCAGAAATTTAAGGGACTACAATTCATTTCAAACTAAAGTCGAATCTTGCATTTAGAGTAAAGAGGCAAATCTTTTCCATTCTCTGTATCTCATTTTGAGCTCCTATTCTTCACTGATGCTTTTAATCCTGAAACACAATGCAAAGGGATATTTATGTTATATATGCATCTTGTGTCATTTCATGAACAAAAACAAGCCCTGTATGGATGGTGTAAGATGCACACCAAGTCTCAAAAAGAAACCATACTAAGTTCAAGTCCACAGAGGCTCTGTTTCCTCAGTTTTTCTCCATGAAATGCTCAGTGGAAAAACTTTTGCCTTCCAATTCATCCTGCTGTTGAAAATTCATGATCCTTCTAATCTAGCACATGATAATTGCCATTTCATAGTCAGGATTTTTAACTCCCAGGAGGACCTAACCATTCTTTATGCTTTTCAGTGGTGTAACTAAGGCAGCAAAAGACGAGTCGAGAAATGGCATGTGTAATGATGATCCCTTAAATTAGGAATGAACCAGCTACATTTCTAAGGACTGTGTTGGTATTTTAG
>JBCJKH010015531.1:0-21685 GCA_039877255.1 Loriculus beryllinus
ACATATTCAAGTAATGTTTCAACCTCCTGTGGGTTCACTTTTAAAAATGCAAACAGTATCCTATTTCTTTCTGTATTCTATTTCTTTCTCTACCTGTAGATATCATATACTTTCATTCATTGAAGAGGTGCATTTCTCTTCTCTGTTCACTCATCCAGACAGCCTAAGTATTAAAATAACCAGTTTCCTTCAACAACATATTTTCATTTTATTGACTTAACTAATTCTTATCTATGGCACATACAAATGGAACATACATGTGCAAATACATATTCAAAGTTGAGGTATATCAATTTAATAATCAACATCTAAGAGCTTACACACAATTGCAAGTTGCTAGATTTGAATACCATCTCTGAAACATATTTGTTTCTACAGTTTCTTTAATTCACACATTCAGAAAAAACAGGAACAGATGCTATGAAGAAACACAGCAAAAAGCCTTCTGCTAAATGAAATGAAGGCCATATTGCATACAGCTAATGTATGTCAGTCACTCACTTCAAAATTCTGTGGATCCTCCTCTTCCTCTTCTACTTTGATTTCTGTTAGAGATCCACCGGCTTCTCTGAAGTCAGTGATATTTTGCCATTCAAAACTAGATTCAATTGCAAATCCCATTTTCTCATCCATGTCTTCATTGAGAGAGTCATCTAAATTGGATGAAGGAAGGTGAAACCCAGCACCTACTACTTTGATGTTTGCATTCAGACGCTTTCTCTTCATGAGTGCTCTCCAGTCAAGGTATCTCCTTTTCACTTCTGTCCCTGTTCTTTGCTCTCCTTCACCTACAGCATTTACACACTCTGCTATATCCTCCCAAGCTTTTCGTTTCAACTCATTAATTGTTGTATTAAGTTGCTTTGAAAAGAGTACTTCTCTCCTTTTCCTGATTTCCTTAAGGAGTGTTTGAGTTTCCTGAACGCTAAAATTGCTTTTCCTTTTTCTTTTTAATTGTTTCATTTTTTCCAGCTTTAACCTAATAATTTCACCACAGCAGACTACAGAGATGATCTGACACTAATCAGTTATTAATATAAATAAAATTTAAAAGCCAATGAAAGCAGAGCTCAGTTCTCATGAAGTGAATTTTCTCTTCACTTTGTAGTATTTTCCTATTTCTCAGGCTTCCTAAGAGAAAAAGAGCAAACAATATAAATCTCCAAAGCATACACTGTATATCTTCATTTAATGAACTTGACCCCTAAGTCACCATTCAAAGCATGCGTATTTCAAACGGATCGTTCATTCAACAGAAGCAAACCATTTTGTTAAATTGTGGATATAAAGTAGCTATAGATACCTTCTGTAATCTCTGATGAATTATAAATCCATTATTATATCCATGTACCAAACCCTTAAGGTTCAGCTGATATTTCCATTACAAAAATAGAGCTATTTTCTTTCAATTCTTATAGTTTTGCCAATCACTATTTGCTTAATGCTGAAATTTGACACACATATTTCAGTTTGAATGCTAAACTATTTCCAAAATAAGCTGAAACTCTTGATTATTTCAGAAACATGAAATGTTATGATGACTGAAATTTCCAAGATACATTTTAAATAAGACACCACTTCCATGAAAAAAAAACCAAACCGAAACAAAACCAAACAAAAAGAAAAGAAAGTAGATTAATATGAAGACTTGTTCTGACGGCTCTTCTAACTCTTCTTAATCACAAAAAAAAAAGAACTGGAGCAATTCTGCTAAGTGTCAGAAAATAATTACTAGTTCAAACAAATGTCATTCATTAGAGAAACAGATTTAGGAATAAGTTACTCAACGCTCATGGTAAAGCCCTCCTCTACCCTTCTCACACTGCGAAACACTTCATGTCAGATGTGACGGCAAGTTGAAAGTTCTTCCATTCCTCTACCCCATCAATAGCTGGCACTAGGGCCTGCTGCTGAAGAGAAAGCTAAACTTCATAATGATCCAACTTAGCGTTTATTTTGCACTTTCTTTTGTACCACATTACCTGCCACTTTAGGTAGATTTTAAAGGCTTTAAACAAAGTAGGCCAACCATTCACTACACAGTACTTAAAGTTTCAAGCTGTTATATTTGTTCACTATTAATCTAGTATAAACTTTTTGTCCACCTGAAGCAAATTCCTTGAATATTATATACTCAATTGCTACTGACTAATGGACTTAATCCTTAATTCCTCCCCAGATATACAGGATTCTTAAATTACTAAATATTTTTTTCTCCTGATATTCTCCTAAACTTGGTTAAAACGCACACATCAGCAAATTACATAAAAACTCTTCATTTGGGGGATAATGGACATAATAGTTTAGACATAGCTCTTGATCTCCTATGTGCTATTGACTGTAAATAAGCATCTCACTTGCAAAGTTTCCCATATCATGCAACATTCTTTCACATGTAACACATAAGCACGTTGGCATTAAGTATTTTTTAAAAGTTGTGTTCAAAAAACGGTTTCACTACTTTTCCTGGTTAAAATACTGCCCTCACTGTGAATCCATTTACTTCTGATGGTTACCAGCTTGCAAATTTGCAAAACCTAGTCCCAAGTTGTCAACTGCATAAAGTGTTGCATGAGCTTGTAACAGCATGGACCACTCTACATGCTCACATGCACTTTTGACTCCTCAATACAAGTTGGAAGCTGGATGTTGCTGTTTAAGATGGATGAAACTTCCTGCTCCTCTGAAAATAAAATATCAATTAGTCTTGAGAAAAAGGAATTATTTAAAAAAAAAAAAAAACCTAAAAAAATAATATAACCTACTGTTGTAATGTAGACCCTTGGCATGACCAGAACTGAGAAAAAAAGCTGCCGTTTAATGTCAGATTTATGCCAGAACACAGCACTGTAGTTGCTGGAATTAACACCATACTTTTGTGAGACTTTTAATCTAATCTAATCTTTATGTGTCTCCCTTAACCTCCATTATGATAAGTTTACCACAAAAAAAAAATACTTGGTCTTTCAAGGAAGCAGCATCATATTTACTCACCTGGCAGTACATCAACTTATTCAGTAGTTGCTGTTCTTTTCAAATGCAAATACAGCATTAGTGCTTTTCTACTATTGCGGCAACTGAATTTCTTGACCTATGTATCAATTTTTTATTATTTAAAAAAAAAAAAATAAATTAAGAGCCCTTTCAGAAGCTTCACTGTTAATAAGGCAATTATTCTGGACTGACAAATGCATAGATTTAAGCCGCAATTCCTGGTTACTGAGGAATGACCATGTATTAACCAGGTCAATGACTCTGATCTTCACTGTGACTTTAGAAACACACATATTTGCACCCATCTGTTTTCAGGGTGGGGAGTGTGTGTGAAAGAGTCAGAGGCATTCACTTTGAGTTTGTCTTCCAGGTAGAAGAATTGCATAGAGTTCTTGGACATAAGTTTCAGAAAAATTACAGTATTTTTGACTTGTCACTACCAAGACACTGAACTTCCGTTTATAAGGTCACACTTATTTTTACTGAAATCAGTAGCATTTCATATTTGATTTTAAGCAATGTCCTTGAGTGAATATTCAAGTACTTTGCTAATATTTAATAATTAATAAGACTTTCCAAAGTATTTGCCGGTTGGATATATCAAACTCTAGAAAGTACTAGTAGATACTTAATTTTCTCTTAAGGTACCCAAATGTCAGACTTTTGCTGAATCACAACTGTTTTCAGCTCAAGATATACACTGGCTAAGTCATTTACCTAGAACCTGCTGGGATTAACAAGGCTGAGGTCATTCCCAAGTAACAGAGAACTACAGCATTTTAGAGACTCATACAGTATCTCTATTTGGCCTGGCCCAACCTGAATTTCAGAGTGCTAATACAGCAGGATAAAGTGGGCACAAACACAAAACAAAGTGTTTTCAAATAAAACTTTAGAGAGCACTATTTTCTAAATACAATTCTGCACGAATGAAGGAAACCCAGCCCACCAAGCTTTCACCTTGGCTCCAGAGAAAGTTCAGAGTTAAACCACATAAATGTCAGGTCACCCTGCAGGTCAGCCTTGCTGCTCCTTGTGCAGGTGTTGTGCATCACCTGTCTGATTTACCCAGGTGCTCTTTGTGAGGTGCCTAATCATGGGTTTGGATTTTATGCCATAAGCCAAGCACATAACCTTTAAAGAATTATAATGCTAATGTGGAAACTACTGGAGTCCAATTCCTTTGTTATGTGAAGTTTTGACTTTTTTTTTTTTCCTAGAACATGTTTAATACAAGCCCCTGAATTTCCCTGTAAAAGGGCAGCAAAATCTTCCTATTTTAAAATTTATAACTAGCTTCCAATTGGTAAGGACATCTTACCTTTTCTAATTCTTTCATTTTTGAAAGCATATTGCTTCATTAAAGACAATTCCTTTCTTATTAACACAAGCGGGTGCTAATGAATTGTCTTAAAAGTATATTGACTCTGCTGGAGCAACTCTACTGTGGGACTGTTTGACTTTCTAACATATTCGCTAAAAAGCATTATTATCTAACTAAAGCTGAGGTTTGTGGTATTCTGTTTTCTGACATTGCTAGATGTCTCCAGCATATTACTCCTTACATGTGCAAAGTATATAAGTGGACAGGAATGTTAATAAGGGAGGATTTGTACATATTCTAGCTAATTTACAGAAAAAAACCCAACCCAAACCCCCAAACAACAAAAACTATTACCATTTCTAAAGATGTGATTTAAAAAACACGACATAAAGCAATGTTCTGAACTTGGCTGCAACAGAATTAATTCTCTTCCTAGTAGATGGTAAAATGCTGTCTTTTAGATTGAGTTTGAGAATAATGCTGATAACACACTGATGCTTTTACCCTAAGTCAAGGACTTTTCAGTCTCTCATGCTCTGCCAGTGAGGAGACGCACAAAAAGCCAGGAGGAAGCAGAGACAGGACACCTGACCCAAACTGGCCAAAGGGGTATTGCACACCACAGCATGTCATGCCCAGTATAGAAACTGAGGGGAGTCACCCGGAAGGGCAGATCACTGCTCAGGCTGGTCTGAGTATCAGTCAGTGGTTGGTGAGCAACTGTATTGTGCATCACATGTTTTATTCATCTCCCTCCTTTTGTTATCTCCCTTTCCATTAACTCCCCCCCCCACCACCCTTTTTCAATTATTAAACAGTTCTGATCTCAACCATAGATTTTTACCTTTTTCCAATTCTTCTCCCCAACCCACCAGAGAGAGTAAGCAAGCAGCTATATGGTACTCAGCTATAGGTTAAACCATGACAGCATATTCAAGTATTGCTTTGATACGAAGTCTAAAACATGAAATGCATACAGCTGAGAAAAAACAAACAAACAAACAAACAAACAAAACCCCACAGCAGACAGACATTACAGGTTTTCTGAAATCAGAACCACAACTGCTGTATAATTCAGTATCTTAGCAGAAGATTCCACAGCAAATATCTGCCGAGGACACCAACTGGGAAGATGGGCAGCTCACTCAGAAAAAGAATGTGGAGATCAGAGCAAAGGTGCAAAAAAAAAAAAAAACTGTTTTGGTCAGATCAAGCCATTTACACCACTATGAAAGAAAGAGAAGACATCTGCAAGAAAAATATTCCTTCTCAACTATACAACCAAAATTACTTCTGGTACACAACCAAAGATACCAATCACCCAACAAAGAAAAGTTACAGTCTGGTCAAGTGAGAAAGAAAACCACAGGAAACAGCAGTATGCAAACAGTCCATTACATGAGATACAAAGTGCTGGCAAGGAAAACAGAAACAATTTTGATCACGTGATAACAAAGATTTCAAGGGTCTTCCAGGGCAGATAGCAACATGCAGTGATGAGCTTATTTGCCAGGCCAGAAGCAGTATGTGGTCAAGAAGGTCCTCACCACTGAAGAAATACAAACTATTTGTCAGCACTGAAACAAAACAAGTCTTGCAGAACTGAACACTCCATAAACACAAAGAACACACATATACACTGAACAGCTTTGATGTACTTAATGACAGAGGCATCCACATTCTGCCTTTTTGTATGACCACATGCTGGACCAACAAAACACCAGCCAACAAACCAACCAAACCAACACAAAATAAGCAAGTAAACAAATCCATGCATTCACCAAGACTAAATGTTGCTAGCATTAAACTGAAAATTTTTCTCTAGAAAAATCATTACTTTTGTTTTTTTTTAGAAGTATGTCGTGATGGTTTGCCTTTTTCTTTAAAAAGGCCCAAAAACCTCCTCAAAAAAGCCTACCAAACCTTTTGAAGCTTACAGTTGATGAGGAAAAAACTTCAAAACAGGAGGACCTGTTACTTCTATTTCCCTTAAATGAAAACTGGGATTCTGATGACCTCTGCATGATACTAAAGCTTACGGCTTTCGGGAAAACTTCAATTAATGATGGATGACTACTTGGCTTGGAACAACTTCTGCTTTTGTACTAAGAGAGGCGTACAGGAGGATCTGGGTGCTGCCGAGCCCATTACTCCATGGACAGTTCTGCAAGAACCTTGCGGTTTGAGAACACAGAAAGCCAAGCGCTAAAGGGAACAAACAATACCTAAAGGGTAATTTAACGAAGCAAAGAGGAGGTACCGAGGATGGAAAGCCGCTCCGGAGCGAGGTTGGTGAATCCACAGATTCATCAATCTAAAGTGAGTAGAGGGGAGCGCGGGCACAGCCCCGGGGGCCCGGCCAGGCGGGTCCCGCCAGGAGGCGCACGAAGCCCCGCTGCGGACCAGCGGATGCAACAAAAGAACGGCGAGGGCTCGGCGGGCGATGCCCCCGCACACCCCCGACCCTGGCCCGCCACGGAGAGCCGGGTGGGCTGCGCCCACCCCCGGCCTGCAGACCAGAGCGTAGCGGGCGGCCTCCGCCTCTCTCGGAACAAGGAGGAAGACCTCCCCGCGAGGCCGCAGAAGACGGCGGGCAACCCCTCACAGTCTCCTCGGCCGACGATGGCGGAGCCTCCTCAATCTCCCTACAAAGGGGCCGGGGGCTGCCTGAACCGCGGGCAGCGGCTTCATAGGAGAACCCCCCGCCTCAACCCCACCACAGCCCAAACCCCATTCAGGTCCCCGGGGAGCCACACGAACTACTCACCTGCACCCAACTCTCCCCTGCGGGTCGCCGAGCCTTGACCAGCCACCGCCCTCCCATTGGACGAGCAAGGTGCCTGTCAGCACTTCCCCCACACCTATTGGCGGTCGGGCACAGCCCCTTCTCCGTCGCCCCGCCCCTCGTCGCCGGGCCCGAATCCCTCACATACACTGGGGGCGCAGCAACTCCTCCCCCAGCGGGGTTGGCGCCGCGCGCAGCCCCTAACCAGCATTGGCTGCGGTGGTTGCTTGTCCTCCTGACGCCTGCAGGTGATTGGCTAGTGGCCATCAGGGGCCGCCTCTCCACCCAATGAGCTTCCGGCGGTGGGATGGCGACGGGTTACGGTGGAGCCAGACGGGGTGGCTGTGGCGGTGCCGTTACGCCCGCAGTGTTTGGCGGGAGGCGCCTGATGGCGGTGGGAAGGGTTCACCCTGTCTGTGGAGACCCGTAAGGGAGCGGGGAGTTGCGCGTCCCGGTGCTCTGCTTCTGGTGTGCCTAAAGCCCCGGGTTTGGCCAGTGGCCCTTTCCACAGCCGCGCAGGAGAGAGCGGAACTCCGCAGCCGGTGCGGCCTGCTGGGCTGTGGTGGCCGAGCTAACGCGTAGCAGTGTGCATTGATTCCCAAACTGCGTGGTTTGAGTGTACGATGGGGCTTGTGGTTAAAAGTGTGAAATAACGTTTGTGGTGATGCTGTAATTAAAAAAAAAGATCATCGTGAAAGTGCTTTCTATGTAAGCCACCGTGTCATTAATGTAATTAATACACACGACAAGCAGTTTTGTGGAGTCTTCTGTTCTTGGGCTCTTCCTTTTTGTCTCAGACATAGGTGAAGTGTCTGGCATATTGCATCCCGTTGCCTTGGTGACGTAACCTTTGTGCAGGCTTAAGGCAGTGCTTACAAGTAGATAATTCAAATTCGAATACTTTTCCCCCCTGAAGTTTGCTACCTCTATTGTGTCTAACCTCATACACGTATGTGTTATTTTGCATATTTATTTAATACTTGCTTAGTCCTTTCAAATCACTATTTAGACTGAAGCATTTTCACTGGACAGATAAATTGATTAATATAGCTTCTGGTGACCGCAACTGTGATGATGAAACCACAAATCTGCTTTAAAATGGTATTTTCCGGTTTGAGCCAACAATTCTTGTAGTGAACTTCCTGAAAAAAAATATAGCTGCTAAATGTGGAAAGGTTATTAATTTATTGCTTACAGGGAGTGACTGTTTTGTTACCACTCTTGCCTATTCTGCTGTGAATATCATAAAAAGTTTAAAAGGAAAAATGTAAGAAGTAGAGTAGCAAGACTGTGCCACACTGCTGGCAATATATTATACAGGCATATTCCTTACAAAGTCGCATGTATGAACAAGGCTTCAATTTACCATACTACCAGTATTGTGACAGTGCTCAGAAATAAGATGCAAGTGGCCACAAAGGTCTTGCAGGCTAGTTCAAACTAGGTTCAGGTGCAAGTAGGTAGAAAAATGATGGAGAGTGAAAGTCATCAACACTCTGAACCTCTTCCAGTCTGCAAAAATAACTAGTGCTAATTATACCTCATTGAATATCCTTCCTTTATGGTGAAGTACAAAACCACACAATATGATTGGTGTTTATTAGGATAATTTGAACTAGGAAGCGTATGATGTGAAGCATCTTGGTATATACCAGCTTCCTCCAACAAAAATCCTTGGACCTCATTCATTTATGTGAACTGTCTTGAATTTATATGTAATTAATGTGTATTTTATTCAGTAAATCCAGACTGCTTCCTTTTGATGACAGAAAAGCCCCACCATATGATGTGCTTCAGATACAAAATCAACAAGTCCATGGTGAATTCCCTGGATCTGTATAACATACATATGTAATTTTCTTCTGATTGTGCACATGGTTACATAGCCATAGCTCTCAAATTTGGTCCATGAATCCTTTCATTGTTCAGTATAAGATTTTAACATTGTGAACACAGTTGGAAAGCTTTGTACATGTCTCCCAATGGCTTTTGCTAGCTGTGAGACTGTTCTGGGTTCAGCCTTGGAGTGCTGGAAGGGTAATTTTTATTGCTGTAACTCTGTTGTATCTATACACAGGTTTGAAGGTCACAGAATTTTAAGTTCTGGAAGAACACAAGACAACACAGGGCTCCATTAGTTTGTATTAATGCCATTTCTGCACCCTTTACACAAAAATTTTAAGACTAACTTATATCTCCTTTTATTTAAAGCCACTTCTAGGTAGTAGTTCAGTCATACATAAATACGTAATCATTTGCAAGCCTTAAACTGTTACTATAAACCCTCTGTATATCAATCTGAGCTAGAGGATTCAATTAAAAAAATATACCAATTTAAATGAGTACTTTATAATAGTAAACTTCAGCAGACTAAATAAAATATAATATGGGAACATCAAATTGATATACAAAGGATATACAAATACAGGGTCCAGAGATGACAGAAAAAACCTCCCTCTGCAATGTTCATGCATGCTAACTGCATTCTTGGTTATAGTCTAACATTCAAAATGTTCTTCAGTTGTAAAAAAGAAAAACCAAGTAGTTAACCCCACTGGAAGCATGGTAGGTTCACTGTTTTTTGAAACTGACAAAAAAAGAAATAAAAATCAAACCTGAGAAGGAATCAGTTGCTTCAGTGCTTTTATTTCACAAAAGAATGAACATCTCGGCAAACGTGTAGCATTGTACTTTCCACATAGCAGCAGAGCCCGGGCAGCAGCAACATGTTACTGATCTCTATGCTATATTGGATGTTAAAAGGGAAAAAATGTTAATTGAGCATAATGTTCGGCTATAGTCAAATACACCCCCGGTTTCAGCCTGTTTTAATTAAAATAGATCGTATGCTGCCTCCTGTTGGTCACGTACAGACAGAAACATCTAAAATTAGACTCCACATTATGAACTTGCAGACAGCACATTCTATAGCCTTTATCGTACTTACTGCTACTGATCAGAGGAGATATGCAGCTTTCTTCATGGAGTAACACCAGAAATAAACCTGACCCAGTAAATCTACTTCATGAATTTTTTAACTGCAGTAAACTGATTTACTACTACAGATGTATTTAGAATCTAGAAAATAAACACATACATAAATAATAGAGTATCAGGTTTGTGCAAACATAATCAGTGTAAACACCTGAATAATTTATATTTATTGTAACAACTAAACCAGTGTGGTAACATTACCAAAGTGCCATAATATTTTCATAGCATTCTTTAAAAGTTAAGATTATCCAATATAATCATTACTGGATATTAAAATACCACATACAATACATATTATCTTCATGTATATTATACTGGTCATGCTTATAATGTATCCCGTGACATAGAATATTACTAGAAATGTTTTGGTTACATCGTTTAAGTGCAAATAGTGGATTATAACTTTGCATGCAATTTGTATGTTTTAAACATCTAACTATATTTCAGTGAGAACATAGGTAATCATTAACCTAGTCCTCGACTATTTTTAGAGGAAGATACCTTTTCATAAAAGAATGTGAGCTTTAAAAAGTCAGAAAAGATGTAGAAGAACTTGCTTTGCACTAATTTTGTGACATTTTTGAAACTGCATTACACCTGTGTAGACCGAAAAATCTATCTGATCCAGACTTACAGCAGTTACTTATTGCAAGTAATGCATATTCTTCTGAGTAGTGTAGTTGACTTTGCTGAGATTTCTCACATCATTAGCAGTTAATCACAGAATTTGGAACATAGGCCCTTAATTCTGTCATAAAGCCTTGTTTTTAACCATGGCTTTCTAACACAGCTTCTTCTGCACTCTGTACTGCTATGAGATTTAACTCTGTATGTGGAATTGTGGCAAAATGACCTTTTTTCCCCTGTCAGAGTTGTAATACAGGCTTACCTACGTAACTGAAGAGAATCAGTACCATTTCACAGTAACTTTTCTGTAAGCAATGGTATAAAGTGACTGACACTACAGCATTATTTCCTGATGGCTGAGTAAGAGAGGTCAACTCCATTTGAAATCTATGAATGATTTGTCAAACTGGGAACTGCCATTAGTTCCTGTGCAAATATAGCATGGCATATTAAAGAAGCATGTCTATTTTCCAAAGTAAGCTTCATTTATTTTTCACTATATATACTAATAATGAGTAATTTACCACATACGTCATAAATCTGTCTGATGTCATGTGCCAGAGGCTCCTACACATAGCAAGTGCAGCTGGAAGACTGACAGAAAAAAAAAACTGCTCTAAGGACAAACTTATTGGAAAGAGCATCACCTGAATTTCCAATTGATTTGTTGTTAATGTGGCTCAGCAATTTGGTCATGATAATGGCAATTAAAAAACCCTCAATTCTCTTGCCTCTTCCAATTTGCATAGCTATTTATACCCCTGTGCTATGGGCATAACATATTACTATTGCATAAATTTGTATACTCCTACTACTCAGATCTAAAAACAACACAAAAACACAAGCAAAGAATTGGGCCTTGTGCTGCAATGAAGTGACATGTCGCAATAATTAATGGTTAATGAAGTCTCTGCTGCTTTGAGTAGCTTTATTAATGCTGAAACTATTTTCCTGTAGGTCTGTTTTTCTCCTACTGTTTCAGCAAGCAGGAATAGTATTATCCATCTCTCCTATACTATTCAATACATTTTCTTTGCAGTAACAAAAAGTAGTTGTGTTTCAATAGAAAAAAAAAAAAAAAGCATTTCAGTATGGTGATTGTAAAGGTTACTTAGCTAACTGTAGTTATGATTTGGAAACTCACTATGAAAAGAGGAAAATAAATGTGGAAGTTGCCTGAAATACTGTAACAACAACCTATTCACTTCTACAGAACTGGCACATATCTTAATACAAATAAATTATTGAGTGGGAGGACTCTATTAATATGTTCTCCAAATGTGCATCCTTTTCATTTTCATCCTTATGAAAATATTTACCGTGAAAGCTTTCTAAATTTATAAAGGTATCTGATAAGAAATTATAGTCTATCACAGAACTGGATCTTTCCATTGTTTTCTGTTTAAAACAGAGGTGTACTGATAAGCAATATAAAACTTTAAGCATTAATATTGAGCTTGAGTTTTGCAAAAAGTACATGAAGCAGCAATGTGATGATGAACTTACCATGGTGATCTCAAACCATATGAAAGATGTTTTAGATGCCTCACTAGATTTTGTTAATTTTTAAACTGCTTAGAAAAGATATGCTTAGATGTTTAGAACTACTCTGTTGGAATAAGATTAATTACTGCTTAAACAGTACTTACATGAAATATAACAGCTCCCAATATCTTATTCAAATAGCTGGTAAGAATGAAAATTCTCAGGCTGTGGAGTTTACACATGAATTGAAGAAACCTAGCTAATTTCAGTGTCCTCCTGTCACTGTCAGATGTAGGTCCCACTCTGTATGCACATTTACTTCACAATGTATTCCTACACTAATTAATCCTAAAAGTCCATTACAATTTTAACATTATAATAGATGAGTACTGAAGGTTAATCAAGCAATATATTGTGTAGTGTTTACCAACTATTATTTTAACACTTAAATTTACCATGGAGTACAAGATAAAGTATTTTGATTCATTTAAACCACTATGGAAGTTAAAAAAAAAATATAAAATAAATAAAATAAAGGAACTATTTCACCTCAGAAATACTATTTACTTTGTCTTTAAATATGGGGATTTTTCTTTGGTAACTTTGTATTTGATGTATCACAAGATACAAACTTTTCCCATAGGTAACCAAAGCAACCAACTGAAGTTTACATACAGCTTGCTGCCGCAAGCAGTGTAGTGGCTGCTTAGTAGCTAGCACTGGAGACTTCAGAGATGGAAGACTGCTGTTAGAAAATATCTTGAAGTGTGTTTTCTTTACCTAACAGCATGACTGAAGCAAAGATACCACATGAATCATCCGTCCTGTAGAAATCTTGCTCACTGTGCAGTATGTTATCAAAGTTTATCTCGCCACACTTGATGAGATGAAAACAGAAAGTACAGCTACTACTAAGGCACAAGGATGGAGAAAAACTGGTAAAACTGAAGAGCTGAAGTAAGGTGACAGGAATTATCAGTCTCTTCAAGTTAGATACCTGGGTTTAATGCTGTGAAGGTCACTTTGGCTCTTGACCTTGCTAAGGCCATTCTAATAAGATAAAGCTGACAATGACTTCCTGAATATGAATATATTCATGAATATAAAACCCCTAACTAAAAACCACTAATGTAAATTTCTTTTAAACTTCAGTTACATAGGGAAAACAGTATCACAGTCAGTTTTTTCACTCAGCAATTTGTCTACTGGGACAACTGTGAATATTACAGAAATAATGGCACATATTACACAATGAATTCCTCATGACTATGCTTTTTTGAAAAGTAATATCATTTTGCAAATTATTCAGATAATTACAGAGAAGACTTGCATATAAAATTAATACTTTCTATATACTGACTAGCGTGAATGACAATGGACTCTTCCAAACGCAATTCTAAAGCATACAGTTTAAACTGAAGATTTAAATAAAATAGTACATATTTTTCCATCCATAAGTTAGTACCTAAAAATCTGTTCTAAAACTTGTGCATTTAAATAGATTCTTTTGACTCAGGAGTTTCAAAATTCTCCAGAGCAAATTGTTAATACTGATGACCAGGGGTCCCTGTATTTATTAAACTGAATGACCTGACAGTAAAACTCAGTTAAGGCTCTTGGCATTGGTGAAACTTCTTCCCACTCAGACCTACTACTATGGTAGACTTGAACTTCATCTGTGATTTCTTCTGGAGCATAATCACCACCTAATATGTAAATTTTATCTTCTGTCCCAACTGCTCCTGCATTAAAGCCAGCACATTCAAAAGATCCTTCCCCTTTCCAAACACAGGTTTCTGGGCAAAAGCTGTAGACCTTGTAGGTGGAGAGATCACATATGTACAATGTACAGTTTACTGGAACAGCTTTGATTAGAGTTGCATGGAAAAACTGCCCAAATTCTGCTACAAGCTCAGACCACTGATCAGTCATAGCATTATACTTAAAGAAACAGTCAAGAGATGGATTGAAGGCATCAGTAATCTCTACTTCTGAGCCAAGGACATAAATTATATTCTGACATGCGCTTGCTTCTGGATAGTAGATACCTCTTGGTAATTGGCTTACAGATTTCCAGTCTTTGGAAAGAGGGTTATATGATTCTACATCCAAAAGGCTTCGGGTTTCTTGAGCTCCCCTGGTCTTTCCACCTATTACAAACAGCTGATTTAAGGTTACAACAGATGTGTGCATTGTCCTTGGTTTTTTCATAGCTGACACTACGGAGAACTCATTACTGACTGGGCAGTAGCACCAGGTTTGGTCAGTGGCATCATGAAATGGTTCAGCAATATGAAGTCTGACAGTCCTATAACAATTCCCTTTGCATCCTCCAGTTATAAATATTTTTTCTCCATAACTAGATAAGCTTGACCCTGGAAGATCAATCATGTGAGTATGTGGTAGTTCTTTCCATTTATCTGTTTTGATGTTGTAACAGAATGTATGTCTGTTCTCCCCATCTTCATCAGTTTTATGAACAAATATGTATTTTTCTGTTGTTGAAGGACGTGCATCTGGAAACAGTCCGCTAAAGTTCTGCACACTTTTAACTGCATCATTGATTATTACTGAGCAATTAGCACTCTTAAGTAAGTGTTCTTCAGAATGCAGAAAGTCCTGCAAAGTCTTTTCAGGTAACTGGTGCAGTCTCACTTTTTTAATCAGATTAGGCAGATATTTCTGTCGTGTTTCGATGTTGTGTTTGGTCCACTGAAGGACAGCTTTCAACACTGATTCTTCCTCGGGGACATTTAGTTCATCAGCCTCGAGACATTTTTGTAGTATCTCAAAATTCATCTCCAAAAAATCACTTGATCTGAGCAGCAAGGAGAAGTGGTGCTGTACAAAATCTAGTGCATGATCAAATAAGCGGACTGAACCATAACTTTCTGATAGAGAAAGCAACTGTAAGCAATTCACAAGATCAATACTTTTTATTAGAAAGTCACTGCAAGCTTTGGAAAGGAGTGAAACCTGAAGAAATGATGATAGTTGGAAGAGCATTTCCACATTATCATTTGTTATCTCTGTTTTTCCTGTGTAAGCATAATCAAGAAAGGCTTTCACTGCCTTGGGTGATAGATTACTAATAGTAACATTGCCATCATCTCGTTCTTTCATATTAACTTCAAACATGGCTCTGTGGATAAAATAAAGAAGATATACACACTAATTAAAGATCGAGCAAACAGCAGAGAACATCGGTGTGAGAGGAAGGAGACAATCAGGGGTGTAAAAGGCAGGCTGTATAGGTCTAAAATGCAGCAGTTCTAAGTGAGAGCAATGCATGATTTGCTTGATATGGTTGAAGAAAAAAGGAGTGGTGATAAGAACATATTCAAAGTGATTGCTCAGAAAATGATAGCAGCACCTGTGGTTTGTATGGGTTTTCACAGAGCGTGATGGAGTCTGCAGCTCTCTATGAGAAAAAATGTGAAATTGTTTGGGCAGCATCAGTTTCAACAGCTTGAGAAAGAAAGCCTGATTTAAAAAATATATAGTAGAAAAGCCCCATGATTTAGGTCATGCACTGTGGATAAATACAGGAAATTAAGCGAAAAAAGGGCTTCCAGATTACAGGCTGAGCAAATGGCTGGATAGATGATGGATGCATTCCTAAGTAATGAAAGTATGTGTGGGTGAAAGAGGAGAAAAAATGTAAGGAAACTTAATTCTTGCTTTAGAGTTGACAGATAGATGTGTGGATACAGGGAGATGTCAGGAAAAAAATGTGGTTTTGACATAGGATTTCATGACACAATGAAACTTGTGCAGAAAGTAGATTATGATTGAATACAAGGACGATGGTTGAAATAGTGGAACAAGCTATTGATCAGCAGATTTGTGCAAATTTTATTACAACTTTGATCATTACTAAATATAATAATAGTAATAAATATTAGATAAATACTTATGATATTTATTTCACACAATCTAACATGGCCAGATAATTAGTTTTTCAAGCCAGGAAGTGCTGGCAACAGAATAGTGTTGCACCATCACTTTCCCTACCCTCTCAGAGTCTAAGCATCACACTGGGAGAGCAACAGCTTCTGAGTCTGACAAAGAATGATAGTGGAGAAACATTTAGATAAATCATCAAATACTAAGTGTATAACCTAGATTATTTTAATATATCATAGATAGTTCCTATTAAAAAAGAAGTATTATATCATGGTTCAAGTATACAATTAGTATTTGAATAGTATGTGATTTTTAAAATCCCATACTTTTATCAAGCTAAAGAGAAAAAAAAAAAAAATCACTTTGTATAGCATACTTTTTAGGAAGTGAACATTAGGTAAAGCATGAACTTGTCTGACCTCCTGAACAAGAACACAGAATTGCAGTAAGACACTTTTGTCCCAAAGATCTTTTTGTGTACTAAATGACAATCATTAGTATCTTTTCCTTATTAACCCAAGAGCTGTGATACACATCTCTAATTACAGTATAAAATAGCAACTGAACAATTCTAGAAGAAGAAGAGCAATGTGGGCAGAGGCTTTGATTCCAAAAGCTAACAAGGAGGGAGCAAAATGTTGCTGAATCTTGGGTTTACACAATGAAAGCAAAACTAGAAGTTCAAAGACCAAGGAAAACAAAGGCATTTCATTTAAAATTTCATCTAGTGGACTTAGGTACTTTTTATTGCTTGAAGGTAATAGAGGGGCCTTGTATTCTAGGAGAATTCATGAATTTCTACCTTTCTACTGGAAAATTTCTTCCTTTCTACCAGAGCATCTCTGTGCTGTCAAGCTGTAAATGCTTGAAATGCTAGAAGTTGTGTGTCAAAGAAAAAAAAATAAATCTGCTGCTACAGTGGAGAAATAGCTTATTTCATTGACATTTCTTCTTTTTTCAGCAGTCCTGAGAACACGTCTAGCCTGTATACTCTGTCATATGTGACAGACTCCCACAGACTGTGGGATGCTCCAGGACATTTCAAAATAGCATTTGTCACCTACCTATGGGCAACTTGAATCAAGGTCATTAACTTATTTCTAAGAGCCCATTTCTTTTTTATTGTTAGAGCATCTTAGCTTTGTGTTTTAGTAAACAGTGTTATTTAGAAACAAACTTGCAGGGTGAAATTCCAAGTCTGAGTCTTAATAAGGCTCTTCATAAATTGGTATACGTGTGAATGGTCTGTCTACCCCTTAAAAATGCATAGCTTTAAAGGCCAGAAGGAAGATCACAGATCCATTTCATACTGAAGTCTATATATCTATAGTTTAGAAAAAATATATGTTTAAATACCTCTGAAGACAAACTATGAACAAAATACTGTTCTGACTACTCATCTTAGGCAAAAAAAACCCAGCACCTTTCCAAACCAGGTACCATTTATCCAAAATTGCTCAGTGCAAGATTAACCCATTATGTTTCACAATACAAATGTGTCAAAGTATGCAGACTGTCACAAACAAAGTCAAGCAATACCCTTGCAGACCTTTAAGTACAGATACAGGTAACAGGTACGTCTTAAAGGTATACAACTTGCGTCAATTCTACCTAACAGCATAACCATGAAGTCACGGTTTGACATTTGTATTTCAGAGTCTGAAATATGCATGAATCTCAGATTCATAGAGTCCTTGTGTCACTTTGGAAATAAAACCAGATATATTGGGGGTATGGTTAGGCATCTAACATTTTTTTGTTGGCTTTTTTTTTTTTTCTCTATCCTTAAAATGTTTGAATGCTTTCCTCAAAACTCTACAGACATGTATTCAGTTGATGATTTCTTTTTTAATTTCTGTAATTATATTCCTTCCTTCCCTCCCAGGGAATTTACAATCCATTTTCTGAAAACTCATGCCAAAATTAGGTTTACCTGAAAAAATCACTGCACGCTGCCAGTACACAACGATGACAAGGAATTATTTCATCTTTCACAAGAATTTTAAAGTCAAAAAATATATTTTGTTCTCTGAACTTTTGTAGTACTTTTAGAATTTGTTGTCCATGACCTTCAGCCACTAAGGAATTGATTTTATTTTCAGGAACAGAAATTCCATTGCAAATAGGTCTGCTAATGTAATCCCGTTGATTGGCCATGGTTTCTTCAAACTGTTCCTGAAACTGAAATGGAAAGATAAGTAGTTGATTCTACAGTCTTACTATTTAAAAAATAAATATTAAAAATCAATATACCATAAACCAAACAAATTCCCAGCATTGAACTTGGCTTGTAAGTCCTATGCAGAGTTATAAATTTGAGTTATAAGTTACTTTTACACTTAATTTAATTAGATTTGATAATACTACTTCTACTTTGCAAAATACATACACATAGCATACTTTGAAAAGTAAAATATCTGACATACATCAAAGAACAACTCTACAAATACTACCCACCTGTAGGAATTTTTTCAATAAAGTCCAAAGGAAGCACTCCCAGGAATGTGTTAAAGTTTTTAATAGTTATTTAAGAGAAAGACCAGTCCTAGGCTTACCCTCAAAAACTCCCAAACTCTTACAGTTTCATGTAAAATGAAGATGGAAATGAAATATTTGTTACATATTTTTAGGTTCCAGAAGGTTTATCTGTATACTACAAACCCCCAAGCTCAAAGCAGACCAATAGTCTTTCTACAGCTTACAGTAGAAGGGAGATACACACTACTATACTGCATTCTCAGTAAATTCTCATTAGGCACTCCAGACCAAAATAACAGAATACAAACACTGACAGCCTGGCCTAATCATTGCTAGGGCTGACAAAACAGGCTCATTTAGAGATGCTTTGGTGACAGGGGAACTTTGATTGTTCAGTCAATTGGCACTGATTTTATCTTTTACCTCTAGTCCTGCTAGGAAGCTGTATGTTTGTCTATAGCTTATGCTGCACACAGTGAACTTCATTTACAGTGGCATAAACTGGCTTCAGAACCGTTTAAGACATTGCAATATCCCTTTCAGCAGACAAGTTTTTCTGTTGAAAATCCCTATCCTGAAGTGCATTGTTTGTATGGAAAGTTGGCCTTCTCTTATTTTTTTTACAATAAAAGTATTTTACTCCACTCTGCCAACAACAACCAAAAAAAACCAAAAACAACCCCAAAAAAACCTTCAAATGTGAGATTATTTTTTTTTTACACCTATTTTTATACTCCTATAGATGCATCAACTGCCTTTGCTGCAAATTTCAAGCTTGTCTATTTTAAAGCTTAAGGAAATACTCAAAGGTTTTTCTATTGCAGGATTTTGCTTTCACAATTCCACTTAAGATTAGCAACAGATGATGGCCCACCTGAATTGACAAAGAAGGGGATAAACATTTCCAAGGAAACCCAGAAACCAGAAAAATACTGGGGTTGGTTTTTAATTTCATGAAAACGTTTATCTGATAACATGACTCATTCAGAGGAAACTAAGCCATCGGGCAGTCTTCTTCATGGGAGGTACTTTCATAAGCAGACTGATTTATACTTTATCTAGTCAGGTTACTCCAACCACAAATAGACCTCCATGTCTCCTGGAATAGAAGAGATCCATTGATCTTGCTGCCAGCACTGACACCCTTGGAGCACACATCTTCTCTTTCCCATGGCCCGACAATCTCAGGTATTCACTCTTTCCATTCTAAGCCTGAGGAACTAGGAAATACAGAAGAGCAAGACCATCGTTTATTCTGATAATGTATGGCCTCATAAACCCAACTCCATAAATCATAAAGCTCCATAAATCATAAAGTATGTCAGAATTCTATAGAATACCCTTTTCTTATGAATTTAAAAGTCTGTTCCTCAAAAGGATGAATCTTCAAAAGCAGAGTTGTTTCAGTACAATTAGTTTCCTGTATTTGAATGAACTATAAAAAAAAGTGATTGAATTTCAAAATTTATTTGGCATCATGTAAAGTAACACTTCTAAAGGAAATTTAAACCTTTTCACAAAATTCTGCAATTGATAATAGATAGTAGATGGTTTTCCCCTTTTAAATGTAATTTCTTTAGCAAGCTCCAATCTACAACTTGGTTTTTATAGTAAAATTACCAATTTCATTAATATTCCCCTTTGAACAATAAACACAGAAAAATGTCATCAAATCCATCTCTGCTAGTTCAGTCAAAAACATCATATAATCACTTTCATAAAAGCAATCTGTTTCAGCGAGTTTTCTTGTATTGTCACTATTTCCACAGAAGGACTATCCCAGTACATTGGTGCCAAGACTGCAAATCGTTTAATTACACTATCAATTTATTAATGCTTACATAGATCTGTTCTTCTGTCAAAACTGTCATTTGACTTTATTTTCCTTTGTATATTTAATCTGTATATTTTGTCACTTTTCTAATTATCAAGAGTGTTGATATCCTCTCTCAACTTTTAATAAAATGAACAACTGTCAAACTTTCTACGAACCATTTATAAGACTGAATTATTGTTTTCCTTATTATTTCTTGCAGTTTTCTCTTCATCCACTCATATGATTTCATTTTTCTTTCACAGATATCAAGTTTATTGTACCGCATTACAGTTAAGATCTCATGACTGTCTCGCTACTCCAGTTTGCAAGTCATCCAATGCATTTAGTCCTAATCTGAAATAGCAGTGTCTTCTTATTTTTTTATTAAAAGCAAATTTCAGCAGTGTACCTCTAATATTTTTGTCTATCATTAAGGAAGATACTAATGAATACTGTGCTATGGGGCTTATTTACCCTCCACTCCATTAAAAAAATAAATTTTAAAAAATTCAGTTCTTATCTCCCTTCTAGCCAACCCCTGTTTTATTTGATATTTTCAGTACTAAGTTACCACTTGTCTGGATCTGTTGATGATTTTGGAGCCCACCAAAATATCTTAACAATTGAGTGAAAACTTGGCATGTTAAACCAGGCCAACAATAATTTATAATTATTTCATGCTAATTTTTTTTCTTCTATAAAGCCATATGAATTAATCAGTAGTTATAAATATTTGATCAAGTTGCTGACAAAAGGGTAGAAAACACAGTGGGTGCAGATGTATGTTGAGTAGGTCTGGAGTTCAGGAAGGCTGGGGAATGACCCTCTTTGTATTTGCTCCACTTACTCCCATAGGATTCCAGTTACAGTCTGTCTCTTATGTGGATTACCAAGAACCAAACTCCAGTGGATAACCCTCTGGAGTTGGGATTTCCTACTTTTGTTTCATAACATATGGCTGTGTGCCATACAGCTTCTCATCATGTCAGGCAAAGGCTGTATTCCTAAGCCCTTGTCCATCATTTGACCCGCTGGATCCCTGTCACACAACCAGCCTTCAAGCATCTGTAACGTGACACATCAGACCCTGTGTACTAGTATATGTGACTGGGTATTTCCTGCGTGAGATCAGATGTGTTCTCTGGTATGACCAAATTCAAGCAACCCTATCACTTGACAAAACTCTACTCACATACTGAACCCTTATACATCTTATACTGCTAAACGCCCAATTAACTATTAGACTGGTTTAAAAAAACCCCAAACCAACACGAAT
>JBCJKH010015535.1:0-11665 GCA_039877255.1 Loriculus beryllinus
ATACAGACATACACACCCCCATACATACATACATATATACATACAGACAGACAGACACACCTCCATAGGGAAGATAATTGCCCCAAGCCTTCCATCCCATAAAATCACTTCTAACCTGCACTTAGCCCTGAAATACAAATGAAGAGAAGGTGTGTTGCTGCTTTCAGAGGAAATAGATATGTAGCATTTACTTATAATGCTATGAATTTACCCCAGTGGGAAAGAATATTGTATGTTCTTTGTTCCCAGAGATTCAGGGAACTGTTTGCTGTCAGCTAGGCCAAAAAACAGGCTACTGCATCCCTCTAAAATCCAAATGTTGTATTTGCAATAGGTGATGCCATTTACCTGGAACAGGCTGCCTCACACTTTTCCCTACAGACCTCAGTAACACAACACTTGGATTCCAGCCTTGGGCAACACAGGGAGGAGTGTGATCAGCATCCACAGCTGCATGGGCAAGGAGCTACCCTGCTACAGACTGAAGTCCCCAAACCTGCTGCTATCTGCTCAGCAGCACCTGAGACTAGTCAGGCTCTTATGTCCTGTTTATCTTACACACCCTTTTTTAGCTGGAAGACTCCTTGGCCAGAGCTTTCAAAGACTCAATTTTCACATTGCAATGAGCCCTGAAACAGAGAAACTTCGGAAGTAAAAGACCTCACATATGATCTGTTGTTTCATATGGCTTTCTTTTTATTGTTTGCTAGTTACTGAAGCTGCTAATACCTGAGTATGTACTTTCTTCCCTTCAGCCTCCTTCTCTCTCATTTAGATCTCACAGTGAGAGCCAGAGTCCTGCCCATGCCGCAGTATAGCCTGTTGGCAAAGAGACACCTTGAACATCACAGCCAGAAAGCACTGGAATTTCATTGACACATCACTAGGAAGAAGGGGCCTGCGTCAGTTAATAAACAGCTTTATACTGTTTATAAATGAATGCTGTACTCATAAATGAACTCAGAACAAAGAAAATCAAAACCTGATTTATCCAGAGGGTAGGTACTCCAGGAACGAAGTAATCATGTCTGAAATGGCCCTGCAGAAACACACCTCAGTCCTGAGCTACAAGAACCAACTTTAATGCCTTTATAGCTGAGATTTCCCTAAAAATTTCCCATTGCTGTTACTGCTGACAGAAACTCTAGTGTGGACAAAACATTCATCACTGCCAGCATTTTTATGATCGTGTCTTCCAGTCTTTCTGTTTTCCAGGTTGCATGACATTGCTTTGCTTGTTCATCACTTTTATTTCTGGGAGCAGTGCTTGGGCTTATTTAGTAACAGTAGGAAATTTCAATGCAGAAAAAGGCTGTTCTGCTGCACTATCTGCTTAGCCCTTGGCCTCTCTGGTGAGAGCATCATCAAAGAGAGCAGCTAAAGTAACGTGCAGATTAAAAATTGAACAGAGACCACCCATTCATTTGCCTGCTTCAACGAATAACCTTCATACACTCTAACATATTTCAGGCTTACAAGAAGACTAAACCAGCTGCAGTTCTAGAATCCATCTCTAATTATCTGGGTCCTGAGAAAAGTAAACAGAAATCCTTTGCATAGGTGCGACTATCCCCTTTAAGAATGAAACAGAAATGGTAAGCTCGTGTGTGAAAACCAACAAGAACCATCACTGGTGCCATTCACATCCAGATTGTAGTTATACTTTGTATAATATTTGGAGAATTTTTCAGTTTTAAGCCAGGTAAATAAAAAATCAACTTATCTGGGTAAAGAACAGCTATGTTCAGTGAGCACTGAAGCCTGGTAAATATTCAGTTTTTAATGGCATCCACTTCTATTTTGTTCACTGAATTATTGGGCTGACCTTAAATTAGAGATTTGGATGGAGCTGAACTGCATATTGTGAAGATGAGTGTAATTACCTTGCTTCCCTTTATTCCAATTCAGTTTTACTTTTTTTAATTCTTCATCTGTGTGACAAACCAAATGTCAGAGTGCTTGTGGATTTATACTCACAGTAACAGAGCACAGAACTGATAGGCCAGATAGTGGCACAAAGAAAGATGTATCTGCATTGCAATCAAGGGTAGGACTGCAGAACCTTCCTGCTTTCCTCTTGGTGAAAGAATCACAGAATGATAGAATAGTTAGGGTTGGAAAGGACCTTAAGACCATCCAGTTCCAACCCCCTTGCCATGGGCAGGGACACCTTCAGCAGATGCCAAACAAGACTGCCAGGGTTCTAGCACTTGCAAATGATACTCCTGTCTTCTCAGCACTTTCATCCAAATCAACTACATCTATGTCTAACTCAAGTGTACCTGCCCACCTCAGTCCACAGCACAGGCATGGCCTCTGGCTGCTTTGGGGCTGAGGTCCACTCACCGCAGAGGTAACCCCTGCAAGCAAACATAGAGCCAACCCAGCCTACACCAGATATAAGGATGAAACCACCTCTGCTCCGTATCACAGGAGTCATACCACAGGCCACCTTTAGTATACTACCAGTATGGTAGCCCTGCCTTATGACTAACGGATTTACAGATTTGGACAAACAAATCTGTATGAGACTCGAGTGTTCTTATCACCCTGTCCTTGTGCCTCAGTTTAAGGTGACATCTGCATTTGCAGAAGGGAAAAATAATCTTGGTGCAGCCCAGATCAAACAAGCTCAAGTATTTATCAGCTCTGCAGATGCTGCCCGGAATGCAAACCACTCGCTTTTGTTCAAGCCCAGGCAAATGGTGCTGCCCCTTTATAATTAGTTTGAGATAAGTCAGGCCATGCTATTAAATGATTAGATGACCTTTCATCTGAGCGAGGGTTCCAGCCCGCTGGATTCCTTCAGAATCAGCAGGAAAAATGTTATTTCATTTCTAAAGGAGAAAAGGCAAAGTCAGCCTAAGAGAGCACAGGTTGGACCCAAAACTGTACAGAGCAGCAAAAATGTAGGTGACTGGGGAAAGCATCTGAAGTTAACAAGAGCAAAAACTGCTTCCAAAAAGCATGTAATGTCTGAGTGCCCTGCACACCAGAAGCCACCCAAATCCCAGCTCTGCACAAAGCGTTCAGACAGCTTTGAAAGCTCCTGTTCATGTTCTGTGCTTCTTAATGCTGACTCTGGCCTTACAGAAAGGGATTTCAAAGCCAGGAGTCAGCTTTCCCCGCCTGTTACTCTATTAACATCACCTCTAAATGAATGAGAGAGCCGGGGCTATGTCCTTGAGATCACTGGTGTTGAGTGAAGACCCAGGGTGTCCCTGCTCAGGTGAGGAGAAGCTGCCAGTGAGGTGACAGTAGAGGCGTTGCCATCCCCTGGGGTCCCATAGAGGGAAATCGAACTTGGAGATGGTAAATGCTCATCTCATGTCCTGAATCACAAACGCAGGCTCCAAACCCTTTATGCCTTTAATGCAATAAAAGCAAAGGCAGCTGTATACAAACCATTTGGCAGCAGCTGAATGTTCAGGGTATCTGGGACTCTATTAAATCTTTTATGTGCCATGTCTTGAGCAATACAGGACCAGCTGATGCCTGCCTTCTGCTGCACAGATCTGGCAGCATTACAGACAATCTTTTCTAATGGCTGTATTTAACCACTGCAAATGTCCTTTGTGCACCCAGACCCTGCATTATGCAGGGTGAGGATAAAGTAGGCTCTTTCTGCTCTCTTGCCTTGCTTCACATTGTGGATCTGACTGAAAACAGATTCATTTTAAAACCCACTCTTGACTTGCTACCAAGCGGATGTTTATTCCTTGCCCAGTAACAGATGCACGAGTGGAGAAGCACAAGACAGAGAAGATTCGTGTTGGGGCACTGGTGTTTTAGGGGAAAAGGCGTGTTTCTGTCACCAGGGGCATTTTAGGAAGGGTTCTTGTGGCAAAGGACCTCAGTGGCTGAGCCTGGCCACAGCACCAACACCAGTCCTAATGTTGGAGGACAGCTGCCCTCCCACCGTGAGCTCTGTGGGTCTTGGCTGAAGGAAGGATATCTCCATGGACACCCACACTGGTGCTCTTTCCCAGAATGCCTAACAGTGCCATTGCTCTGTATGTAGGTGATGCTGTGCTGGTTCAGAAAACTATTTATGGTGATTACAGAGCACAAGAAGTTTTCATCATTTTCTCATTTATTGTGCTAGGTTCCCACTCTCCCTGCAGAGAAACAAGCAGCAAATGACATAAATCTCAAATGCAATAGGTGGTAAGGTACTGCAAGTGACAGTCTAAAGAAAAAGAAATAAAACACGTAGAACAATTCGTGAGCTTCTGGCCATCATGTGGAATGAGCTGACATCAGGGAACGATGGTATCAGTGCTTGGTGGTTGATGTTCAGAAATGCGTTTTAGAAATCCTATAGCAATACCCATGTTTTCAAGTGCTGAGGCGCTGGCACAGGGTGCCCAGAGAAGCTGTGGCTGCCCCATCCCTGGCAGTGTTCAAGGCCAGGTTGGACACAGGGGTTTGGAGCAACCTGCTCTAGTGGAAGGGGTTGGAACCGGATGAGCTTTAAGGTCCCTTCCAACCCAAACCAGCCTGTGAGCCTATGATAACTAAGTAGCGATACCCAGCTAGAGCAGAGCACTGTTCCCTGCCTGTACCTGGATACGCTGCGGAGCTCCCCGGGAGCAGAGCGGGCTCCCAGCGAACCGAAGGCAAAACCCGACCCGGAGGCGCACGGGGAGAGGGAGCCAGCGCCCACCGGCAGCCACCGCAGGGAGCAGCCGGGGCTCCCCGCCGGGTCCGGTCTCGGCGGTTGCTCCCGCACCGCCGGCAGCCCGGGTCACGTGCGCGGTCCGTAATCCCGGCGAGGGGGTGTCGTTACCGGGAAGGGGGGCGGCGGGAGGAGGGGCTGCCGCCCATGAGGGCTGAAGCCGGGCGCGCGGCCGGCTGCGGGCGCCGCTGCGGCCATGGCCTGGCCCTGCATCAGCCGCGTGTGCTGCCTGGCCCGCTTCTGGAGCCAGCTGGACAAGTCCGACCTCTCCGTGCCGCTCACCATCCACAACTACTCCGACATCGAGGAGCAGGAGGACGGGCCCCACCACCAGCGCGGCGGAGCTCCTCCGCGGGGCAGCACTCGCCCGCCCGTCCCGACCCCCCACCCGCGGGACCCCGCCGCCGCCCCCGGGAAGCCGGGCGGGCGCAGGAAGAGCCGTGCGTCCGCCGGCGGAGAGCCCTTCGCAGCGGAGACCCAGTACCGGCGGGACTTCCGAGCGTGGCCGCTGCCGCGGCGGGGGGACGCCTTCCCCTGGGTCAGCGCCAGCAGCGGCGGGAGGGACGGGGCCGCCCCCCAGCCCGCCCCGGGCCGCGCCGCCTGCGCCCTGCCCGGCAGCGCTGGCCCCGAGCACCTCCGGCCGCGGCAGCAGGCGGACGGCGGACACACCACCTCCTACAGGTAAGCGGGGCCCGCTGCCCGCCCCGAACCAGGGATGCTCCTCCGCAGCGCAGAGAAGGGGGCTGTGAGCAAGGGAACGGGGGAGGACAGGGACTGCCGCCTCAGCCTGTGCCAAAGCCGCGTTTGCTTTTGGAGGTGCGGTCCCGCAAAGCGTCGCTTGGTCCCCGGGTGTCTTTGCAGCAGAGGCGGCTCGGCTGGGCCCCCCTGCGCTCCCTCCCCCCTGCCGCGGATAAGGAGTAAAAGCCGGATAGGATCCATGATGCCATCCCCCGCCAGCAGCTCTGCACCTAACCGCTACTGGGAGACACGGGGCTGGGGATGCCTGGGGCTGCATAGAACACGCCTGCACTCAACAGTCGCACTCCCCGATCCTGCCAGGGCTATCATCTTTGCTACAGAACTCCTGTAATACCATGTTCAAGGCAAGCCAAATGATTGCCTCAAAGATTAGTGAGATGCAGGCAACAGCGATATATCCCCCCAGACATGCCATCTAATGGGTGATGGGAAAAACCATCACAAACCACCTTTCCCAAAGAGCCTGTAAAATTATTACATGACTTTTATGTTATCAGTGCCTTCCTTTCCCAGTGGTCAGGACAATTGATTACAAATGCTTATTTTCTAGAACATAAATCCAACCCTTGTTCTCACTGACATACACCATGGGAGGAGAGGGGATTTCAACCCCTACAAAGGCTGCTGTTGAATATGGTACCAGTTTCACATTGTTACCACACGCTCCCTCAGAATGATATTTGGCAGACTAATATACCTATGAGGTACACCGAGACTAACTACTTATACCCCAGTAGAATCCCAAACATTTAGATGCTTGTTACCTATTATGCACCCAGGAGACATTTCTCTCTTTGTAAGTACAATTCATTATGTTATTTATCACAGCACTTTTAAGACAAACACACTGGGCCCTGAGAAGATTACAGGCCAACAGAGAAGAGTGCATTACTTATTCCACTCCTCCTCACACAGACAGCTGCCCTGGTACTAGCCAGTTGCCATATAGATTCTGGAAGGATAACTGCAGTGCTTGAATTTATACACTGTTCTATCCTTTTCCACTTCTCAGAGGACAGTCACAGGGTGATGACTGGTTTTAAGGAAAAACACTTTCAAATTTCAAAGCAGCACAAGACTTACTTTAGAGAAACCTCCCTAGAACAAGACCAGCAAGGGACATCTTTCAGAAACACATCCATCTCCACACTGTTGTTGAAGCCTCGTCTGGTTCTCCAGCCTCACCCCAAAGGAATGGTGCATTAGCCTACATCAGAACTTTCCTACAGCCATCCTAAAGCTCAAAGAGTCACTTCGCACACCTTTCTTCCATCTGACTTGTCTGCTCTTACAGGGCTCTCAACTACTTTCATGGTGGAGCAAGAAGTTTACAGATCACACAACAAAATTTTGGCTAGGGAGACACACTAACATGCAAATCAAACCAAACTTTACAACATGCAGTACTTCAAGGTAGCTTTGGGAGAAGCAGGGCAGGGTGAGGGTGGAGGTACAAGGCTAGGCAAAGTTCTCACATAAAACCTTTAAGCTGTTTGGAGGCTATGCAGCACAATTAATTACAGGTAGGAGTACACAAGCCAAACCACTTTTATCTTATTCCAGTAATTCCCAGTTTCTTTGAATGACCACTCAGTACAACATTACAAATATAAGAAACCCCAAGACCACTGAGCACACACGAGTCACAACAAGCAGCAGGAAAAAAGCCCACAATAACTTCACAATCTGCAAAAATCTACTTGATTTAGATTGTTGCCTTCTTCTGCAAGCTGAGCACTTAACCACACTTCCACTAATGTCACTATACTTCAGTTCTCTTTTCCTCTTACCTTAGTATTTCCAAAGGTAGCATTGCAGTCCACAGACATTAATCTTTCCTCAAAGGTTGTTGTTCTCTGGCAAAAAGGCCTGTGGGTGAGGCTGTCCTGTAGTAAACACACACAACTCCACTATCCTCTAGTAGCAGGGATCTGCCCCGCCTCTTCCTGCAGGCTGCATCCACCCAGAGGCAAGGAGGCAAGGGTTCTGTTATGGGCAGCAGCTGGAGGGTGCTGGGCCCTGAGCAAAACATTGGCAAACCATGTAATGCCTTTAGAGCGTGCCCTGAGGAAGCAAAGATGTTCTTCATTTTGACAGACAAATACTGTTTAAATGGTAGAAGGACAGCTTAGCTGCCTGACCTCCAAACTATTGTCCCATATTCCCAGAGCTATGGGGCAGCTCCTGCTTCCTGTCCCTGGATTTGGGCTGGAGTTCTGCAGGGTCTGAATGAAGTCAAACCCCAACTGGGCTACAGGGGGGGAGCTCAGGCACACAGGCTGAGGCAGATCTATGTAAGCTGCACTTGAAAGGCTAGAATGGGATGTGCTCCAACTGTGAAAAGACCCTGGGGACTGCAGAGAGTTGAGGTGGATTGTTCCTTACTGATGCTGGAAGAGGTGGAAGGAAGTGCTGAGTACTCACTGCTGCACCTTCCAAAGGTTTGTCCTTTGGGGTCACGGAAGTGCCTTCTCCCTTTCAGCAGTAGGTTGCAGGTGCTGTGTACTTCTGGCTTTGCACACAATTAGTCATAGCACTAGGTCTTGACTGCATTTACAGACATGCTGGAAACAGATGAGTGCTTTACTTACCTCTCTTCTGCAGTGGATGTGAGAAGCTTTCAGCAGGTATCTCCAGCTGGCTCTGTTCTCTGGATAGCACCATCTCACCTTGCTAGAAGGCAGTGTGGATCCAGACACAACCTCTTTGCCAGGGCTGGTATTGCTGGGACGAGAACCCTGTACAAGGCTCAGCTGTACTTTAAGTCATTTCAGACTTCAGTTTCCCCTTCAGTAACATGCCAGCTTTAAGAAAGCACTTCAGATGTGCTTTCACATCTACACACAGCTGCAAGCAATTGTTCTGCCTCTTCTTCCCCCACCCATCACCTTTACTTGTATTAGCACTTGGGGAATGGGGGATGGCTATTTCTGCACACACGCACAGCTCCAGCCCCAAACAGAGCTCCATCTCTGCAGCTGGTGTTTCCACACCATAGGTGTTTTGAGCAAGAGTGAGAGTCATAACACCCAACTTCTTTGCAGGTGGGAGGCACAGCTGTAAAGCAGACCAGACTTGAAATCAGCAGGGTTTCCTATGCACCCAGGAGGAGCAAGTTTTGTTCTGATGAAAGGAAAATGTTTGAAGAGCTGAGGTCATTAAGGAGATGTAGCATTGATGATGATTTGGGGAATAGCAGGGTGAAAGATCCCTCAGCAAACCGAATTTCTACCTTTTTGTGTGAGTACTCAGCACATGATGTCCATTGCACTTGTGCCCATGGAACAGACATCCCCCACACCAGGGTTGATACCACAGATTGGAGGGGAAGACACTTTTCCCATAACTATGGATGCAGACACAGAGCATGTTACCTGGCTGTTCATACTATCCACCCCCCTTCAGACAGTGTGCAGAAAGGCAACATGAACTGTGGTGACTGCTTCAGGAAGAAAAGCACCTTATTTCAGCTGTGTAGAAGAAAACAGAGAAAATACCTGCACTTGTGTTCAGCAATGTGTGGGATCCTTGCACACACCTGAGCTGGCAGGGTTAACAGTACTGTGTATGAGGAGCTCCATCCTTGATCCTGCAAGATATTTAAATGCATGCTTATCCTTAATAATAGGAGTAAAGCTTTTATAATCAAGGCTTACAGTTATCTTTACATTCTTAAGTATCTTGCTGCTTGGGGAAATTAATACTGAAGCCCCTGATTTTTATACTATTTAAGAATTAAGCTTGCTTGGTGGAGGCATTGGGATGGATCCAAAGGGACCCACTGTGCACTCCATAGGCTGGCTGGGGGCAGGGAGGGCTTGAAGGGGGACAGAGCCATGGGAGGAGAGAGGTAAAAATAGTGGCTCAAGAGAGGATGTCTGGTATGCCAAGTACACTGCAGAACTGAAATGGGAAAGATTCAAAGCTGCTACATAAAGGTTGGAAGAATTTCTTCTGCTCAAAGTACACCCAAACATACGTTAAAGGGGAAAGACTGGGAAGTCAGCTAATGACAAAAGACAAGCTCCTAAGACCTGCCCACAACCCCTCATTTACACAGCTGCCTGTCCTATCACACCACTGTAAGTACTCCTTCCTCAGGGATCCCTGTGAGGAGAACAAGCCCCTAAAACTCACCCTAAGACAACATTTTGAGGCTTGCAGATTTTTCCTAACCTTTCAGTCCAGTCTTTTGCTGTTGTTTCCTTCCTGCGAGTTATGAGCAGCTCAAAGTACTGCATTACCTTGATGCTGGCAAGAGCTGAGACAGGAAGCAGCCAAGTGTATTCTGCTTTCCTCCTCTCTAATTCCCGTGTGCTGATTTCTCTACCCTTATGGGTTTTTCCTTCCATCAGCTTTTCCCTTCCCCCATTTCTATCCTTGTGCTGTGCTCTTCGGCCAGACACAAGAGTGGGCACAATCTGCTCTTGTGTCCAAGACCTAGAAGGGGCTCCAGCACATGTCAGATCTATCTCAGAGAAAAAGCAGTTCAGTGGGTCCATTATCCAGGAGGGTTCATGCCAGAGGAGATCAGTCATCTCTGTTTTGCCCAGCCCTTCCCTGCAGCTCAGAGTCCTGGATTCACCCAGGGAAAATGGTGACTGCAAGAAAGAAATGCTGGTGTTGTGTGTCTAAGTCATGGCTGTATCTGCCCTCACACTTCTGTTTCTATGAGTGAACACAGAACCTTTCCTCTGTTGTTTGTAGGTGCCTTGAAAATAGTCTTGGCTATCCTGGCTGAGAGGGGAACTGTTTGACTTCCAGCCAAAATGAGGGTCCTGTGATCCAAAAGGGCTGTGTCTGGGGGCCTGCCAAATCAGCAAATGATCTGTACAAAGCAGCCAGACAGAGCTGGCTGCAGAGACAGGCAGCACAGTCATTCATGGAAAGCTGGGTATGCACTCCGTTGCAGCGTAATGCAGCAGGGAGACCAGCCAGCACAAGGATGAATGGTTAGGAATCAATGGCACCAACATCCTTGAGGCTAGCTGGCTTTATGTGGAGCAGCAGGTTCCAGTTCCTGGAAACTGCTGGGATGTAATTGATGGCTTTGTACCATTTTGCTGGTATTTTGCCCAGTAGCTGTGTCCTACCTCTGGCTGCACAGCACTGCAAAGCTCAGATTGTAACTCTGCATTCACACGTGGCTGGGATTCCCTGCTGAAAGGTTGCCTTCTTAGGGCAGTGCTTGGCCAAAATTGCCTTTCTGCAAAGGTGCTTCCTTATCCTCCTCAGGTGCTAAAGCAGCAGGAACCCCATCACCAGCACCCCGAGAGCTGCACAGGCTAAACAGCAAGATGCAGAGAAAGCAGGAAGTGAAGGCTCAGAAGAGCAAGAGCAAACTACTCAGAGACAAGATTTGCAGTGCACATAGACAGGCCTGACAGGGGCCTGGGTTTGCTTTCTGACAGCAGGGAGCTCTTCCAAAGAGCAATATTTGTAACTAAGTGGATTTAAGAACTCACTTCCACCTTCACTCAAGCTGACAAACTGCTGACAGACCCAGCTGCGGGCTCCTGCCCATTTCCTTGCGCCTGTACATGAACTCATCCATCCTGATAGGAGGCCAGTGCTAGCAGCTTATTCAGTCAAGAAAAAGTTACTTAACTGTTTGGAATTAATTTTGGTAGCATTCTGCATTCTCATTGGCTTAAATACAGCCTGGAGTTGTACCCTGTGCCTAGAAATCAACCAAGAAAAGGGTCACCACTTTAAGGCTGAATCCATGTTTAGAAATCAAGCATAAACCAGGCAGTAGGTATTTTGGTAATATACTAAAAGGATTCATAGAATCACAGAATTGATTCATTGAATCATAGATTGAGACCAGGCTACACGTTCTCAAGTAATACTCCACACCTGTACACTTTAAATGAGATTTTAAAAAGAGGAACTTACTGTCAAAATAGTAAACAGCATGCTTGGGAAAGTCATAACCATAGTATTATAGAATGGTTTGGGTTGGAAGGCACCATAAAGCTCATCCAGTTCCAACCCACTGCCACGGGAAGGGACACCTTCCACTGGAGAAGGTTGCTCCAACCTGGCCTTGAACACTGTGAGGGATGGGGCAGCCACAGCTTCTCTGGGCAACCTGTCCCAGGGCCTCACCACTCGCACAGGGAAGAATTTCTTCCTAGTATCCAAACTAAATCTACCCCTTCTAACTTAAAGCCATTCCGTCGTGTCTTATCACTGCATGTCCTTATCAGAAGTCCCACTCCAGAT